>JAGFBZ010000102.1:967500-970079 GCA_018398805.1 Hirundichthys speculiger | reverse complement strand
AGTTAAATCCGAATAAAAGTTACCATGTAAACACTTAATTCCATATGAAAATGTCAATTCTGAATTGAACTTAATTCCTGAAGTAAGTGGCTGGTTTATTCTGATTTTAATTCCGAATTAAATAATTCCGCGGTCATGTAAACACTCATTCCTGTTTAAATTAATTCCCGTCTTTCTGTGCATGCTAGTTCTCTTGCCCGTCTGTTAGCGATGATGCTTATATTCTGCACTAGGCTTGTTTTCAAAACAAAGTTTCAAGATGGCAGCACGCAGTAAACGGTGTTCAAGAGCAGAGACGATTTATTTAATAAATAGCTTGGAGGAACTGGAAATAATTAAAAGAACAGATGGCAGGAAACATTAAAATTGTGAGCTTTTCAAAGTTGTAGCGGTCAGGTTAAATGAAGGAGGTTTCACAGATAGAGACGCCACCCAGGTCAAAAATAAGTGGAATGTTGTTGCTAACCGAGTTAGCTAAGTTTGTTTTCTTCCGGTAGACGTAAATACACCCCCCCCCATCCAATCAGAACCCTTCCCAACCCCCAGACCTGAAGCGGAGTTGGATAAAGCCGAACAAACGTGTTTTCCATGTAAACCTTAATTCAGAATTACTATTTCCATGTAAACTCGATGGAAAATAGTTTAATTCCGAATTGTTTAATTCGGAATTATTAATTCGGAATTAAAAAACATCATGTAACCGTGGTCTTTGTCTGCAACTTTGCATTTTGCTGCTGCTGCCCGTCTGGGCCAGGCCTCCCTTTAAAAAGAGATTCTTAATCTCAACGGGACTAACCAGGTTAAATAAAGGTTAAATATGCGTTAAAATGGGCTAACAGCGGGTAGCCCGCCTCACCGAGTCGCCGTTTACGGCTCTTGTTGACGCGTTGAAGTCGTCCGCCGGCGTCTCCAGGGTGTGAATGCTGTACGGCTGTAGGTCATGTGACGTGAGGGGGGGTGATGGAGGGAAAGTGACTTCGCTCCTGGAACAGTTTCTTAAATCTTTTCCACATGCTACAAAGAAACCGCACATGTATTTGTACAGTCGTGTTTCCGTGACGTTTGCTCCTGAACCGTCAGAACAGAACTGTCAGGAACCATTTCTGGTGTTTACATCGCTGATTGTCATGCAGTATTTTTTTTTTTTTTAATCTGTAAACATGTTTCAGCTCTAACCAGCGTGTTTTCTTTCTCTCACAGCGAAGCGGGAAGCTGCTACGTCCTTGCTCAGGTCATTACTTTAAAACGCCGCCACGCTCGTTTCCGTTGGTTTGGAACGAGCTGCCGTTTGTCGTCCCGGGAGTTTTACCTCCGTGTTTCCAGTCCTCGTACCTTGGCAGGCAGGTCCAACCATATGGCACAACTAAGTGTCGATTATCAGCCCGTCTCATATATCACACACATATCTGATAAAGCCGGATATTCATCACTCGTGTAGCACTTTGTTGTTTTTTTCCCCCTGCGTTGACTGTTAAGTACCGACAGATGAACAGCTACCTACAGCTCCACTGATCCAGAAATATCAAATGTGTTTCACCGCTCTGCCAATCGTCTGTCTCTTTGTCATTGAGGCCCAAATGTTTCCTTCTGCTCGCAGTAGTAGAGCTCCTAAAACACATCATTTTCACTTTATTGTTCTGATCTTCATGCTTTTAGAGTCCTTGAAATGTTGGAGGCTGAACTATAGAATAAATTTCTTCTATAGAAGGTAACACATCATCATTTCTACTCACATTTGGAGATGAGAATTAAAATGCTGCGTTAATCTTACACGAGCTGCAAAAACAACTGAGATGTTTTTGTTATCTCTGTTTACTCAAATGTTTCCTTCCTGATCCCTCCGACCCGCCCACGATGTTGCGTTGTCGTGGAAACGTCACACCTTTGATCAGGTGGGATATCTGTAGTTTGTAGTTTGTGGTCTTTTGCTTCAGTTCGTTCATTCATAATCCGTTTAACTTCGAACTCAGTTGTGCGACTGCGCTAAAGGCTCAGGTAGCGCTAACGGCTCAAGTAGCGCTAACGGCTTAGGTAGCTGGTGGCGGAGAGACTGCGCTAAAGGCTCAGGTAGCCGGTGGCAGAGAGACTGCGCTAACGGCTCAGGTAGCCGGTGGCGGAGAGACTGTGCTAACGGCTCAGGTAGCCTGTTGCAGAGAGACTGCGCTAACGGCTCAGGTAGTCGGTGGCAGAGAGACTGCGCTAACGGCTCAGGTAGCCAGTGGCGAAGAGACTACGCTAACGGCTCAGGTAGCCGGTAGTGGAGAGACTGCGCTAAAGGCTCAGGTAGCCGGTGGCGGAGAGACTGCGCTAACGGCTCAGGTAGCTGGTGGTGGAGAGACTGCGCTAACGGCCTTAGGTAGCCGGTGGCGGAGGGACTGCGCTAACGGCTCAGGTAACCGGTGGCGGAGAGACTGCGCTAAGGGGTCAGGTAGCCGGTGGCGGAGATACTGCGCTAACGGCTCAGGTAGCCGGTGGTGGAGATACTGCGCTAACGGCTCAGGTAGCCGGTGGCGGAGATACTGCGCTAAAGGGGGGGTGGGTCACTTCAGTTTGCTGGCGTAAGACAATGAAGTGGGACA
>JAGFBZ010000102.1:720000-962500 GCA_018398805.1 Hirundichthys speculiger | reverse complement strand
CTTCGGGCTCTGTCTCTTTAAGAATCAGCCGAGAGGTCGGCGTCGTTCACCATCCGTTTAAACGAATGTAGCTCAAGATCACTCAGGTCCGATCTTGATTGGGGTTTTATTTAATTACCACTATATGAATGCATGTCTTGCTCTGCAGTAATGCTGTTATTCTACATCATGGAAAGTGTAATTGAGACCACACAGGGCATTACAGGGCAGCATCATGGCCGAGGAGCTGAGTGATGCGTCCGTGCACGACACGCCGCTCGCCGCTCCTTAATTACAAACTTAGATCACAGCGACGCTGCAGCATATTTCATTTACATTTTTTTAAAGGGGGGGGGGGGTTCCCACATACCCAGTACGTCAATAAATCTGCTGACAAACGTCCACAGATAGCTGCTGATAAAACTTGAGGAAGATAAATTAGAGCTCTTAACCTGGTAATGTCCTCTAATTGGGGGAAGCTGTAATTGGTTTAAGCATTAATCAGATTCGAGCCGGTCGCGGTTAAGTGTTGTGCGAGGTTTCCTGTCGAAGTATGAGAAGAGTTTTTGTTGAAATAAATATGTTTGTGGTGCTCGTAGGGTTTCTGGACCACATTATTTGATCATGATGACCCCGTTTCAATGACCAAACATGCACTTAATGGTTTTAATGTCTCTCTGTGGGAAAACGATGTCTCCCAGCGTGAGCAGGGCGGGGCTTCATTCCTGAGTGCTTGTTGCACCTTATATGTTACGCCAATTTTATTGACGTTTAAATAATGACTAAATGTAGCCACAGATTGCAGTATCTATTATGGTAATCTTTTTACCCTAAACTGAACCGGCAGAATCAAATAACCACATGTAGCAGCCGTATGACATCAAAGGTGCTCCAGATGAGACCGCAGACGTTGGCGTCTGTTGTGGCGGCGCAACGCCGGTGTGGTTGAGGGTTCGGGTTACTGCTCAGGGACGGTTTTAAGTTTCTGTAATTCAGAATCATCTTTCTACTGGACAGGAACGGTGTTTGGAAACCATCTGAGTTGTTGTACATGTGAGAGTAAAAGTAGAGGCCATGTTGGGGGTGAAAGAACGAGACTGTGGACACAAGTGACTGATGGGAGTTTCCTTCTCATGGTGGCTCTTGAAGATGGTGAGGAGCTCCGTCACTGATGTTCCTCATCCAGAGGAACCACTGGGGAGGTTCAGGCATCTGGTCAGGATGACCCCCCCCCCCCCCCCCCCCCCCTCCATGGAAGTGTTGGGGCAGGTCCAACTGGACAGAGGTCCCCAGGTTTACTGGTCTCGTTTACTGGCTGGTCTCAGTTTTGGTTTAGTTTAAACTGGTCTCAGTGTCTCCTGGAAGAGTTTATGGTTTACTGGTCTGTTTAGTTTACTGGTCTCAGTTTACTGGCTGGGTTTACTTTAAGTTTACAGTTTACTGGTCTGTTTACTGGTCTCCGTTTACTGGTCTCCGTTTAGTTTACTGGTCTCTGGTTTACTGGTCTCAGTTTACTGGTCTCAGTTTACTGGTCTCAGTTTACTGGGTTTACTGGTCTCCGTTTAGTTTACTGGGTGGTCTCAGTTTACTGGTCTCAGTTTACTGGTTTACTGGTTTCTGGTTTACTGGTCTCGTTTACTGGTCTCCGTTTACTGGTCTGGTCTCCGTTTACTGGTCTCTGTTTACTGGTCTCGTTTACTGGTTTACTGGTCTCTGTTTACTGGTCTCAGTTTACTGGTCTCTGTTTACTGGTCTCTGTTTACTGGTCTCTGTTTACTGGTCTCTGTTTACTGGTCTCAGTTTACTGGTCTCCGTTTACTGGTCTCCTAGAATCTCTGTTCTCATATACTGTAGACGTAGACCCCACAAAAACCAGAGAGCTTTTTCAGGAGATGAACATGTGACACCATCCCACATCTAAGGAACCTATAAGACCAGTTTCACAACTACAAGTTGTTCCTTTGTTTTTTGCAAATCAAAGTACAACAACACTCAATGTTTGTCACTTGTTACTTAATGGAATAAAACTTAGAAGGACTAAAGAAGTAGGAAGCTACTTTTTTTTAGAGAAAAACACGCTGCCAACCAAAGAGACTGTTGGACAGGAGAAGACGGTCATCATGAAGACCAGCCCACCAACGAACTGTACGTTTAGGAAGTAACATAGTAGACGTAGTAGGAAGTAACTTTTGACTTTAGAAGTATGAAGTAACTTCCTTATGTCCTGACTTCCCCTACTTCCTTAGTTGTAAAGAAGGAATTTCCCTTCCTTACTACCAAGTATCTTCCTACTTCCATGCTTCCTTCCTTAATTTCCTTACTTCCTTCCTTTGTAGGAAGTATTTTAGTAGAAAGTCTCTTCCTACTTCCGCACTTCCTTCCTTACGTCCCTTGAAGGAATTTCCCTTCCTTACTACGAAGTATCTTCCTACTTCCTCACTTCCTTCCTTACGTCCCTTACTTCCTTAGTTGTAAGGAAGGAATTTCCCTTCCTTACTACGAAGCATCTTCCTACTTCCATGCTTCCTTCCTTAATTTCCTTACTTCCTTCCTTTATAGGAAGTAATTTAGTAGAAAGTCTCTTCCTACTTCCTTACTTTCTTCCTTACTTCCCTTACTTACTTCCTTACTTCCTTCGTCACCAACTCGAGCAAGATTCTTCATGATTTTACAAGAAAATGTGGAAATTATTCTTTGACCTTGAAAAAACTGTAAAAGTTGGTATAATGCAACTAAATAACTGAAAAAGCTCTTCCTGTTTATGCTTGATGACTGAGTGAAGAACCAGCGGTGAAATACCATGTTGGCCCAACTATAGGACGATATTTTATTCTAGAAATCATATTTTCAAAAATGAGGGTCGTCTTATAATCGAGGACTAGACTTTTCTATTGTAATTACACATCTGCGCCACTAGATGGAGCTGCACCGAGGTAACCAGTAAGAACTGAGGAACCAGCAGCCAACTGGACCAAAGGGCTTTGAAAGTTGTTGGAGTCCAGAATTAATATTTTACACACTAAATTATTTATGTTGTTCGTGAAAAGACTGGACTTCAACAGTTATGCAGTTATTGAATTACATGGTTGTAGCTTATTCAGAGTCATATTTTCAGATTTGAAGAGAACACATTCTTTAAAAATAGTAGTTTACCTTGATCTTAAATAACATGGAAATCTGACATGCAAGTATGGTGCCATACTTCCTAAAAAAGATAAAATCATTAAAACGTTTAACGATACAGCAGAATGTTATCCCTGTGGGAGTTTTTTCTTTAGTAATTGTACAATAAAAAATTGTTTTATGAATAACCTTATTGCCTTCATCACATTTTTATTTTCCCAAAATGATATTTGAAAAATAGGGGTGGTCTTATAATCAGAGTCGTCCTGTATTCAGGCCAGTACGGTAACCCGGCAGCCCACAGTCAGGCTGCAGCTGGCCGGCAGAGAGGGCGGGAACGGGACACCTTCAACATTCATTAACTGAATTTAGCCTTGTGGTCTCTATTTTTCACTTTTTAAAGAGAAACGCAGAGACAGATTTGAAGTTGGCAACAATGAGGAGTTGCAGTAGCGAGTCTGCAGCCCGTCCTTTCAGTTGAAGGGTGGCGGGAAACGGGAGTGCAGGTCTGTGCCAAGACGGAGGAATAAACAAACACCCGGGAAACGGCATCAGATGATATCAATATCAACTGAACTGTCCAATTTCACGTCTTTGAAAAATACTGCTGTTAATTAAAAAGCTGGCCAGCTGCCCAGCCGTGGTCTCAGCTCCGGGAGGAGACGTTTCTCCTGGGAGAAGGTGCTTTAGAGGACGGTTTGTCTTTGTCTCGTCTCTCTGGACGACAGACGTCTGAAGTATTTGTAACATTTCCTGTCTTCTGGTGCGTTTTAAATTTAAAATTTAAAATGTAAAATTATGACGTCATCCCGATAAGTCCGATATCACGACGAATAGCCCCAATTTTGTCAACACAGCAGTGTCTCGCTCCCTCTGAGCCTTGAATGAATGTTATGTTCAAGTGACGTCGGTATAATCAGAAAAACGATTTCTCAATCAGGAAAATCAAGAATACCCCCTCATGCCAGAAAACAATTCGTTGACTCGGTCATAATTTTAGTAGTTGCTGACTTTAATTGATATTCGCAGTATTTTCCCTCATGTTACACATAAAAAAGAAAAAATAGAAAAGGCTGAAAGAACGACTAGCAAACGAGGGAACGTGGGAATTTACGTTCCACCTTGAATGCAGCCTGCAGCACAGCGCTGATCACAACAAACATGGCGGCGTGGAACTACGTTAAAGTTTCAGAAGAAGATAGTTTGGTGGTTATTTGTGACGAATCCTCCGAGTGAATTCTACGAGGAGGGAAGCACAAGCTTTAATACGTAAAACCTGATCAGCCACCTACAACATAACAATCACTTCCATGGAGTTTTGAAATCACGCTAACGTGAGCTAACGGAAGCTAATGCTAACATGTGCAAGCCAGCAGCAGTCTCTCCTCCCCTCCCTCTCCTCTCCCTCATTCCTCTCATCTAAAGCTTCCATGAGATTAAAAAATAAAAAACAAAAACTACTGAACCTCATTTACTTTAATTAAAAGTAAATAAACTGAAGGTTTCTCTGGTGGGAATCGAACTTGTGAAAGTCTCCCGTTCAAACCAAGTTTTTTTCTTTCCACAAAGGGAAAATCAGTTTGAACAAAGACGATAGATTTTATGTCTTTTTTTGTATAAAGCATGTAGATGAGATTGTAGCTTTCTGCTAGCTAAGCTAACTGGCATCATGGATGGAGCAACATCCTCTCTTTCAGGAACCCAGACCTGGGGGGGGGGGGGGGGGGGGGGGTGTCACCTTCACCTTACGTGCTCGTCATTCGCTCAGCGTCGGGTCATTAAATTCACATTAGTCGTCTCTGAGGGACCGTTGGACGCTCTGAACCTCGAACCAGCGGTGAAAGGAATCACAACGTCCAGCTCCTCCTGACGGCTGGAAAACACAAATAAAAGCAGCTCTGCAGCACTTTGGGCTCTGACGCCGGATCATTAAGGCCTCCCGTGTCTTTTTAATGGACACCGGGGCCAGCAGATAGACGATGGCCGCGTCCATTTGTCCGTCCCCCCGGAGGACGGAGCTGGATCCGAGTCAAAGTTGAACGGCATTAGCCGGAGGTCTCCCGGGCCGGCGGCGTGAATCATTTATTAACGGAAACCTTTTCTAACACCGGATCACGTCGGCCCGGTGTCCCCGGGTCACCGGAGGACAGACAAACATCACGAGTTCACGTCCAACGCACCGAGGAACCGTCACGTCAAAGACTCAATGCTCCCATTCACTGCTGTAAACACAACGCCAAAGAGGAACGACATGAGTCGTGATCTCAGAGAGTCTGTTGATGCCCTTTGGTCTGGAGACGATGATGACGTTGGAGTCCATCATCCTGCTTCCCAGTCCTCCCAGGAGACAACGTTCCAGAAAGTTCCCGCCAAGGTCAAAGCGCTCAACGCTCAGAGAGAAAACAAAACCCGAGAGCTGCTTCTGCGTCTCTGCAGGCCTCATTTAACATGTTAATTAAGTTCACGACAGCAGAATTAGAAAAGAGACTGAACAAGTTTGACTTATCTGGAAAGACTGTCAGGACGCTGGAGACGAGACGTCTGTCCTGAAACGGGGACCCGTGGACCTGAAATATCGTGTTTTCTTTTGCTAAAACGGTTACTGAGTATCTGCATCTGCAGGGTTGGACCACAGAGCAGCGTTATAACTATCGTATAAATACGTCCACGCAGAGTAAAGGTGTCTTCGTGAGTCCAACTCTTTCAGGTTTTCAGACCGGCGCCGGTCGCTAGCAGCTGGGTGGCGGCGCCGACCTTCACCGCCTTTGACTGGCCACATCTGACATTGAGTGCTCAATCTGCCCGCCGTATTATTGTTTATGAACGGCGACTTGGGTGGGGGTTTATGGACTGGCGTTGGACGGACAGCTGTTGTGTTTGGCTCTTGACCAGGGGCCTAATAACGGCGGGACGAGGGGGACATTACCTGCGAGCAGCTGCCGTCCCGCTGCACGCCGCCGAGCGCAACAATAACCGTTCAGATGTGAATGGAGCCACTAATAATCATTTCAGCCGCTAGCCGGTCCTGCTCGGAGTCGTTTCAGCGCCGCCGCGAGGCTTCCTGGTCACGTCCTGGACGTTTGGACGGTTTTATTCGTCCACGCCGCAGAGAAACAAACCGCTGACTGAAGCGCGTCCTTGAAGCCGCTAACTTCAGGAAGACGATGCCCTCACATATGAGAGTCGGTTTTTTATCCCCTTTTTGTTTCTCATTTCTCATCTTTACACTTCAGTTGATCGCAGCAGCTCCCCCCCCCCCCCCATCCCCCCCATCCCCCCCCCCCCCCCCCCCACCTTCAGCTGCGTCCTGCCAGCCGAAACAGCTGTGGAAACAGTGAGGAATCACTGCACCCGTCGGAGGAGCTTAAAATCTTCCTATTTTAACCAGATTTAGCAGGGATATTAGCGGAAACAAAAGACGCTGCTTCCCGCCGTTCAAAGCTCTCCGACTTTGATGGAAGCGCTTCTTTATTCTTTACGTTTAAAGTGAGGTGATACTCCACTGCTCCATTTGCATTTGTGATTGTGGCGTTGAGCAGCGTGATGATCCTCCTGCAGATGTGGAGATGTGAAAGGAACAACTTCTCTCAGCTCAACTCTTCTTTTCTTTTTTTTAATCTCCTGTTTTACCAGCACGAAATAAATCTAGAGACTATCTTCTAATGATGATCAAACTCACGCTCGTTAAAAGAATTAGAGCTCGCTGGAAGACTGAGACGTGAAAATGTTTCCTCTTTCATCTCAGACACCTTTACGAAGCTCTTCTTTCACGTTTATTGGCGTGTTTGTTCGTATCTGGACGGGTCAGTCGATGTCACCTGCTCAGGTAGCAGTTGGATGGAGCGTCGGTTTCAGTCGTGACAGGTGGTGAATGACCGTTCCGCACCTGCACCTGCTCCACAGGTGTGCTGCTGTTTCAGCAGGTTTCCCTCTGAGGAGAAATCTCAGTTCATCTCTTTAAACCAGCGTCATTTTTACAAGCTGATGGGAGTTTTTTGGTACTGGTCCCAGTTCAGCTTTGACACGTTTCTCAGAACTCGTCTGCGAGTTGCTGAAGGTAGAAAACAACTCGTTAACTCGGTCATAATTTTGGTAGCTGCTGACTTTAATTGATATTCGCAGTATTTTCCTTCATGTTACACATAAAAATAGAAAAAATAGAAAAGGCTGAAAGAACGACTAGCAAACGAGGGAACGTGGGAATTTACGTTACACCTTGAATGTAGCATTGCGGCCTAGTGTGCTGATAAAAACAAACAAACATGGCGGCGATTATATGCAACTTCGTTAAAGTTTCAGAAGAAGATAGTTCACTGGTTATTTGTGACAAATGCTCCAAGCGAAGGAGGGAAAAATAGAAATTAATACATAAAACCTAATCAGACACCTGAAACACAACCATCTCTTCCATGGAGTTTTGAAATCGCGCTAACGCGAGCTAACGTGAGCTAACGTGAGCTAATGTAAGATCACCCCTCTCCTCTCCAACATCTCTCTCATCTAAAGCTTCCATGAGATTGAAAAAAACAAACTACTAAACCTCATTTATTTGAATGAAACAACAGGCTAAAATCCTTTAAACTTAATTTATTTGTTACTATGGAGTCACTTTTTCAGTTTATTTACAGACAAGTCTAACTTGTGTCAGTACATTATGACCTGTTCATTATTTTTTATTGTCATTTAGGAACTTTTTCAGTTAAAAAACAAAAAACTACTAAACCTTTACTTTAATTAAAAGGTATTAATTTAAATGGAAACACAAGCCAAAATCCTTTAAATGTTAATCTTTTTCAGTTAGTAATTCTGATGCATGTATTTCCATCAGTTCAAGGAGCCTTTATTTTTTATATCAGTCAGTAATGAACCTTATTTAAGTTAATGTGAGATATCAAATAGGTTTGTTTGATAGCTTTAAGAAAATGTTTGAGAGGCTTGACAATAGTTTTATATTGGAAAAAATAAATATCTGTTCATTTAAAGAGTCCAAACTATTTTTGGTTTTGTTCCTAGTATTGATGTAATGATCTTAGGTATATGTGTGTGTTATCGGTTATCGGTATCGGCCGTTAGGAGCTGAAAGTTATCGGTTATCGGTTATGGTGCATCCCTAGCTGCTGAAGGGTCCCGTCTGCCAGCGTTGGACGTCCTTCAGTGACCTCTATCTTCTGCAGAGGACCAGCGTCCTCAGAGGACACAGATGGGTGTCTCGTCCCTCCGTCCAGGCGTCTTCTGAAGCTGGTGTTTGTGTTTCAGCTCCGTCGTCCTGAATTCTGCTAAAACTAAGTTTTCAGCGTTGAGTCTGGATCCTCCGTCACGTCTTCACCGGGAGACAAACGCTGAATAAAATAGTGTTAATTAGCAGGACGAGACGACGGAGAGAGAAGACACGCAGGAGAAAACCTCCATATGGCTGGAGAGACACGACTACAGACGTAATCAGAACCAGAACCAGAACCACTGATTTAATCTAATTCAACACAAACACAACTTTACATTTGAGTTTTAATTCAGCCTAGTATTTTTCATAAATGGTCCCTGTAAAGAAATACACAAAATTAACATCCATCCATCCATCCATCCATCCATCCATCCTTTCATCCATCCATCCATCCATCCATCCATCTGTCCGTCCATCCATTCATTCATTCATTCATTCATTCATTCATTCATTCATTCATCCCTCCCTCCCTCCCTCCCTCCCTCCATCCATCCATTCATTCATTCATTCATTCATTCATTCATTCATCATTCATCCGTCCATCCATTCATTCATTCATTCATTCATTCATCCCTCCCTCCCTCCCTCCCTCCCTCCCTCCCTCCATTCATTCATCCATCCGTCCATCCATTCATTCATTCATTCATTCATTCATTCATTCATTCATCCCTCCCTCCCTCATTCATTCATTCATTCATTCATTCATTCATTCATTCATTCATCCATCCATCCATCCATCCATTCATTCATTCATTCATTCATTCATTCATTCATTCATTCCTCCCTCCCTCCCTCCCTCCCTTCATTCATTCATTCATTCATTCATTCATTCATTCATTCATTCATTGATTCATCCATCCATCCATCATCTATACCCGTTTAATTCTCTGCAGATCACCTGGATCATGACTCAGATGTGGTCCAGGTGCTCTTTTCCTGCCACTGTGCTTCAGAGCAAGGAACCTCCATGGTCGGGGGTTCACTTCCCTCCATGTTCAACCATAAATAAATACCTGCACCACCACCTGCAGGACAGGTGTGCATCAGCAGGTGAGCTGTGGTGGAGTCACCAGCTGTTAAAGTCCAGTTTAAATCCAGACCTGGACCCAGAGCTGCCTGGTTGGAGGTAGACGGGTTCTGGCCTCGTTTCATTCCTCTCATGTCTGGGAGCAGGTCTGACTGATCTATCTCATCTAGATCTATGCCATTTAGATCTATCTCATCTAATATGCATCTTTCTTCCACGCTTTCTCTTTTTTCTTCCTTTTTTTTTTTTTTTTTGCTCCTAAGTTGCAAATGGCTTCATTAAAACAAAAGCACGACCGTGGGGAGCATAAAACACGCCGCCGCTACCTAATATGGTATTTATGACCGCGGCTAAATGTAGAGTGAATTAAAGTTTAAAGGATTGCAGTCAGGTAGACTCTCAGACGTTTGTGGAGGAATGTCCATTAACCAGATGAAAGCAGAGGGCTGCGCGAGGGGGCGGGGCCATTCCCTCATGGCCGCCGGTGCAGCGGCAGCTATGAGGGGGCGGGGCTATTCCCTCATGGCCGCCGGTGCAGCGGCAGCTACTCAGCCAGACGACCGGCTGAAACCAGACACCTGAAATGAAAAATCAACTGATACGGTGCCCCCCCCCCCCCCCCCCCCCCCCCCCCCGTATTTACAGAAATAATTAATATCATCAGAAGGAACCGGGTTTCTGCTCGTTTCACTCAGGAAGAAGTTTCAGTTGCTCCAGAAAATAAACCAATTAACGTCCGACGGGGTGGAAATGTAGCGACCCAGGTGTGATGCAGAAAGATTATTAAAGAGCAGCACCAGGTCCGAATAATCAGCACCAGGTCCGAATAATCAGCACCAGGTCCGAATAATCAGCACCAGGTCCGAATAATCAGGCGCCTGAAAACCAATCTGGGTCCATCATGTCCCGGATGTCCCGGAGGGGACGAGTCAAGCAGCTCAGGACGTCTTCAGTCTCAGACACCAGTCCAGGACCCAGAAACTAGAGATCCTGGGTCCAGCAAGTCCTCAGCTCTGTCTGGGCTTTGGTTTGTTTCGGTTCCATCGGCGCAAGAAACAAAATAACAAATATCAGCGTTTAGAGGATCCAGAGTTGGATCAGCTCTGGGGACGGCGCTGGACGCTCTGGAGTCCCTGCGTCCATCTGTCTTCAGCCCAGAGGACGAGTCCCCCGTCAGAGTAAGATCTCTGCTTCCAGAGATCTGGGTCTCCACACAGGTTCTGGACTGGTTCTAGACTAGACTGGTTCTAGACTGGTTCTAGACTAGACTGGGTTCTGGACTGGTTCTGGACTAGACTGGGTTCTGGACTGGTTGTAGACAAGACTGGTTGTGGATTGGTTGTAGACCAGACTGGTGTCTGGACTGATTCTAAACTAGACTGGGTTCTGGACTGGTTCTAGACTAGACTGGGTTGTGGATTGGTTCTAGACTAGACTGGGTTCTGGACTGGTTCTAGACTAGACTGGGTTGTGGATTGGTTCTAGACTAGACTGGGTTCTGGACTGGTACTAGACTAGACTGGTTCTAGACTAGACTTGGTTCTGGACTGGTTCTAGATTAGACTGGGTTCTGGACTGGTTTTAGACTAGACTGGGTTCTGGATTGATTCTAGACTAGACTTGGTTCTGGACTGGTTGTAGACCAGACTGGGTTCTGGACTGGTTCTAGACTAGACTGGGTTCTGGACTGGTTGTAGACTAGACTGGGTTCTAGACTGGTTCTAGACCAGACTGGGTTCTGGACTGGTTGTAGACTAGACTGGGTTCTAGACTGGTTCTAGACCAGACTGGGTTCTGGACTGGTTGTAGACTAGACTGGGTTCTGGACTGGTTCTGGACTGGTACTAGACTAGACTGGGTTCTGGACTGGTTCTAAACTAGACTGGGTTCTGGACTGGTTCTAGACCAGACTGGGTTCTGGACTGGTTGTAGACTAGACTGGTACTGGACTGGGTTCTGGACTGGTTCTAGACCAGACTGGGTTCTGGACTGGTTCTAGACCAGTCTGGGTTCTGGACTGGTTCTGGTTCTGGCCCAGCACCAGTCCAGCAGACAGCTGAAGCCTTTAATCAGCTCAACAACTGCAGCTGAACTCAGATCAGTTTAAACAGGAAGCAGAAGTGATGACACCATAATTCACTTTGACCGGTTTCAGTTTATTTATTTTTGTTTATCTGGACGTCTGATGACTGTGACATCACAGATCCAGACCAGACCGGTCTCCTGCATCCCTGCGTTGGTCCTGCGACGCTGCAGCGACGCTGCAACACCGACTTACCAAGAAATAAAACGTAAAGCCCCTCCCCCAGAGAAGAGGGGGTGGAGTTAAGCATCTGACTCCGCCCACTAAACCAACAGCATGATTGCCGTGTGACTTCAGTCCCTTTGGAAATTATTCCAGATTTTAAAAAGAAAAGAAAACGATACATAACACGTATTTTTGAAGTGTTTTGTTTTATTTCAGAAGCTGCTGTGAGAAAGATTAAATTAAATTAAATTAAATTAAATTAAATTAATAAGTAAATAAGATGTAAACTGTTTCACTTCACCTCGTGACGTCGCTGCTTCATTCACATTAAAGGTCCCGTTAAACCCGGTTGTTTGTAGCCGTCTGGCCCGTCTCAGGTTCGGATCGGTGTCTGCCGCAGGTCTTCCTCCCGGCTGATTGGCGGGTGAATTAATGCGTAACTGATGACTCCTCCCTTAATCAATGATTCATCAGCTGCAGAGACGTCTTTGGATTCACAGGTAAGAGTGTAAATATTTAAAATGGCCATGAGGGTCATACATGTTGGATAGCCGTGTCACATGCTCAGCTGTAATGGCTTACATCCTCACCCTCCTCCCGCTCTGCTCCCCTGAGGCCCCGCCCACCTTTTTATCTCACAGACAGGTTCCCTCGCTGTCACGTGACCCGTGTTGAATGTAAAAATTTGTGACACAAAGTGGCGCGGTTTCATATTTGCTCAGCGACGGCTGACTCGACGCGGCAGCGTAATGGCGGCCGGATCACCGCGGGCGCCGCGCCGGGGGACGACCTGGGATCACCGTGCTGCTGGTTTATGCATGAGCCATGTGCTCGCCGCGCACGGGCGGACGGGGCTGACATCAACATCCTCGTTTCCACGGCGCCGGGAGACGACAGGGACGGGACGGGCCTTCACAAAGACATCACGTATTCTGCTGTTGGTGCGTCAGCTACCTGCCCGTCCGTCTGTCGGCGCCATCTGTCACCGACGAGGAGCCGCGGAGAGGCGGGAACCTGCTAACGCTACGAAGAACAAAGCAACTGAAGCTGAGAGTCTGCTGGTTTACTGCTGTTGTTTTATTTCTTTCATAAATACCTTCTGTGTCCATGTTTGGACGCTGATGTCACTTCCTGGTTAAACGCGTTTCCTCTCTGGTCAGCTGATCGTCCGCGCTTCGCTCGTTCGTTTTCTCTCGTGGCCGTCGTTCAAAATCAGCAACAACGAGAAAACAAGAGGGCTCGTCTCGGTCCTGGTTTCATACATGAAGGACGACGGCTGATGCTAACGTGCTAACGTGTTAGCCGTCGGTCCCTCCAGGTGAGCGTAACGTGCTGTGACGGGCCGACAGCGAACACGCTACCGCCGTGGTAACACGCGTGACGTTTCCCTGTATTTATCAGTCCTGACGGGACACTCGGGGGACCAGAGGACATCTCGTCCCGCTCTTTTTTTAATGATTTACATCCTCCTAAAACCGACTGGAGGACGTCTCCAACTTTTCTGGAATCACAGCTGAGCTCTCGCTAACACCTGGACTAAAGGACGCACCTTTAGGAAAGGATGCGAGGACGCTTAGAACCCAGAGAGGAAGCTGCTCCTTGAACATTACTGGTCCTCCATGTCTCCATGGATACGTCCGTCTGCAGTCAGGGGACAACGTCCCCGCCTCTAACCATGTGACCTCAGTCAGCATCTGAATCAAAATAAACCGGTCACGTGGGCGTGAAGGTGTCTAGACCTCCATCAGTCAGACGTCCTGGTCTGGAATATTCACTGATGTGTTAACAGTATTAACACAGCGCCAACAGGGTAAGACATCAGCAGTAGTCCTGGATGAGCAATTCCTGCTTCTCATCATCCTGGAGAAGGTTTTAAAACCTTTAGGACAGTCGTCAGTCTTCTCAGGACCAGATGTCCAACCGAATGTGTCCCTAAAACCAGAACTACAGGCCTCATGGTCACGTTAGATGTCCATGACCGGACCAAGACGGTTCGTCTCCAGCAGACTCCTGGAACAATGTCCTGATGATGGACCGAAGAGACCAGAACCGGGTTTGGAGGAGACCAGAAGGCTGGTTTGGACTCGTTTTACAGCCACAAGGTCTAAAACGTTCTGGTCCAAGTCCAGAACTCGTCCTGATTCAGAACCTGATTCAGAACCTGATTCAGAACTTCCAAGATGTTTCTGCTGAAGACGAATCTGCAGTCTGTTGAATGGCGGAGGTTCTTGGCCCCGCCCACATTGTTCTTATTCTTTTTCCTTCAATGAATAACGGTACAGTTGCTGTAGAATAGAATCATGTTTATTTAGCTTTTAGCAAACATTATAAAAAAAGGAAACTTAAATGAAATGAGGGGAGACTAAGTGCACACGACTGTCCTCCACGTTTCCACGTTGCCGCTCCTGCAGCTTTAATTTCAGCATAAACAAACGTGCCTGCAGATCCGAGCGTCCCTCTCCGGGTTCCTCCTTAAACAGGCTGCATATTCATATTTGAAGGCGCTACCGGCTGTGTAGGTAAAGATGGGAATTTGTAGTGACAAGAGGGAGGGCGCGAGCACGACGGAGGTACCTCGGCGACCAGACAAGCTCTCGCAGCGAAGGCAAATGAGCCTTGTCAGCCGGCAGTTGGTGCCGTAATTACAAAGGCTGCGCTGAGTTTCCAGGGAGTCCAGGACAACGGCACTAAGAATTTTATAAGTCGAGTAAAAAGCCGTGCTCAGAATAAAGCCACTTTTCTGGAAGCTGTTTCCTCTGCTGTCGTCGTTCCTCAGACGATGAGACTCTGACGCGTCGACGGGAAAACCAGCGGAGATGTTTGTTATTGCTGTGGGAGCTGTGGGTTGGTGGGATTATACCTGGTTTAATAGAGAATCACCTGAGAGGAACGCTAACGACAGACGTACCTGCATCCAGTCGTAAACACTTTAATGATGTCATGATGTGAAGAAGCAACATGGCGGTGATCTGATCATTTAACTCCAGACCTTCAGAGGACACCTTTACCTGCTGGGCGATATGACGATACATATCGTATAGAAAAGTGTGTATCGTGCCATTTCTCTTCTATCGTTTCTATCGTTTCTAACCTAATTTTATCAATTATTACAGCAAATATGTAATTAAATAACCTGCAACGATAAATTTGATAGAATCATATCTACTTCTACAAAGTAGCCTTTTATGTTTGCACTTTTATTCATGGTTAATGCCTTAAACAGAGTTCTCTTCAACCCTGATGTTTACTTTAGACACTTTATATTGGTTTGCAAACTTTGCACTACAAGGTTACAGATTTCAGAAAGTTGAAAAATAATTTGTGTTTATTTTTTATAGCTGAACTTCAGTGCAAAAATGTGTTTTTCCTCTCAGAAACACTTTAAAAAAATGTGAAAGCTACTGTACCTCTGTACCTACCTTTTGCTGCACTAAAATGTATGTTTGTGACAGTTCAGCTAAATGTCCTTTCAAAATAAAGTTGAAAAATAAGCAATGAAATTTTTGTCAAACTTTTCAGAGAATAACTGAAAACATACTTTATTATGGTATATCATGATATATATCGTTATCGTGATATAAAATAGTCCATATTGTGATATATGATTGTTTCCAGCACTACCTGGGACGGTGATACCTGCGTGGTTTTACAGTTTTACTGGCCCTCAGGGACCCTGATGCTGCTGCAGAGACCTTCAGCATCTGGATTACCTGGATGAGCTGGACAGGTACGACGCTGATGCTCATGAAGCTGTCAGTTTAAAGGCTACAAACACGTTTCTGCATTCACGGTCCGTTTCTAGTAAAGAAAACTCGTCTTATTAAGTGAGTTAAAGTGTAACTGAAAGTCTGCTTTCTCACTAAGGTCACTTGTTCCAGATTCACAGGCCTCATCAGGAACAAGTCTTTTTTTTTTTTTTTGGCGTACTGATTCTTTTAATGCAGCATCTGGAGCTAATTTTAGTAACTGGGTAGTTTGATCTGTAAATTAGCCCGACACACACCTGAACTGTTGATTTAAACCTGTAAAAAGTGACTGAGCGCAAGATTCAGTCATGGAAAAAATTATTAGAGCACCATTTTTTCTTCACTTTCTTGTTCATTTTAATACCTGGTACCACTAAACGTCATCATGTGACTAAAACAGACAGAAAAGAAAACACTGAATGCATAAAAGCAGTGTTTTTGGCAGTACAACGCCATAGCTATTGATGTAAAAACTTAAGTGATTTAGGTTATAATCAAGAAAACCATGGAAAATGGTAAGATATCAGCTCTTAAATAAAACTCTTATGAGCAATCTTTGTGGTTATCGTTATGTTTGTCCAAACAAATGTACCTTTAGTTGTACCAGGCATTAAAATGAACAAGAAACTGAAGAAAACAAGGCTGGTCTAATCATTTTTACATGACTGTAGGAGCTAAACAGCCTGGACGTGGGTGGAGTCACCTCAGTTACCTGAACAGGTGGTTCGGTTCACCGGTTTAAAAGAGCTCAGAGACCAGTGGTTTAAAAGCAGATCAGCAACGGTCCACATCCACGGCTGCTTCACCTCACCTGAACGCCACCTGTTAATAATCAGCAGAAGTGACATCAGGAGAGAATAACGGAGGATTGTTGGTGTTAATCAGAATATTTCAGGTGCAGAAGCTCTAAAATGATGTTCCAGCAGCAGATTCACGTTTCCAAACGGCTCCATTTTATCTGAAGCACCAGAGCATGATGGGAAACTAATGTGTGTTTCTCCTCAGGCCAGCTGCAAACGTGAACCTTGTTAAAAATAAATGAAAAGGAAGCTTCTGGAAGAACGGCGGATAAAACGGACGCGGTTCCTCCAGAAACGGCGGCGCGTCTTTGAGTCTGGCCGCTACATCTGTTCAGGTGAAGGACGCCTGGAGCAGCATCAGTGAACCCCCCCCCCCCCCCCCCCCCCCCCCCCCAGAGGAAACAGATGTAAACCTCCTCCCTAACCCGGCGTGGACGACACACCGAACCGCCACCGACTGGAGGCTCCCTCAGCGCCGTCTGTCCTGATCTCTGGTGACATCACAGTCGGTCCTCAGTCACTCTGATCCTGTCAAGGAGTCGACCTATTTATACAGCAGTCACCTGATCTGTCACCCCCCACCCCCCCCCCCCCCCCCCACCCCCGGCGCCCAGGATTAAACTGACAGCAGCATATTCTCAAATCTGTTACCCCCCCACCCCTCCCTGAGTAGCTTTATTCCTAAACTTACCTTAATGAACTAGGGGGGGGAGGGGGGGCAGTTGGAGCAGCAGCTTATCTTTTATATCGGCGTATTAAAGTCATCTCTCCGTTAACACTACTTCCTTCCTTACGTACTTCCTTCCTTACTTACTTACGTACTTACGTACTTACTTACTTACCTACTTACTTACTTACTTACGTACTTACGTACTTACCTACTTACTTACTTACTTACGTACTTACGTACTTACCTACTTACTTACGTACTTACGTACTTACGTACTTACTTACTTACTTACTTACTTACTTACTTACGTACTTACTTACTTACGTACTTACTTACTTACGTACTTACTTTACTTACTTACTTACGTACTTACGTACTTACTTACTTACTTACATACCTACTTACGTACTTACGTACTTACTTACTTACTTACTTACGTACTTACTTACTTACTTACTTACTTACTTACGTACTTACTTACTTACGTAAGTGCGTAAGTAAGTACTTACTTATGTACTTACTTACTTACCTACTTACTTACTTACGTACTTACATACTTACTTACGTACGTAAGTAAGTACTTACTTACGTACTTACTTACTTACCTACTTACTTACTTACTTACGTACTTACCTACTTACTTACTTACGTACTTACGTACTTACTTACTTACCTACTTACTTACGTACTTACGTACTTACTTACTTACCTACTTACTTACATACTTACGTACTTACTTACGTACTTATGTACGTACTTACTTACTTACTTACTTACGTACTTACATACCTACTTACGTACTTATGTACTTACTTACTTGCTTACTTACTTACTTACTTACCTACTTACTTACTTACGTACTTACTTACTTACTTACGTACTTACTTACTTACGTAAGTAAGTGCGTAAGTAAGTACTTACTTACGTACTTACTACTTACTACTTACTTACTACGTACTTACTACTTACTTACGTAAGTAAGTACTTACTACTACTTACGTACTTACTTACGTACTTACTTACGTACTTACCTACTTACTTACGTACTTATGTACGTACTTACTTACTTACTTACTTACGTACTTACATACCTACTTACGTACTTACGTACTTGCTTACGTACTTACATACTTATTTACTTACCTACTTACTTACGTACTTACTTACGTACTTACGTACATACTTACTTACTTACTTACTTACATACGTACTTACTTAATTACTTATGTACTTCCTTACTTACTTACTTACTTACTTACTTACTTACGTACTTACGTACGCACGTACTTACGTACTTACATACTTACTTACGTACTTATGTACGTACTTACTTACTTACTTACTTACTTACGTACTTACATACCTACTTACGTACTTACGTACTTACTTACTTGCTTACGTACTTACATACTTATTTACTTACCTACTTACTTACGTACTTACGTACTTACGTACGTACTTACTTACTTACTTACTTACATACATACTTACTTACTTACGTACTAACATACTTACTTATGTACTTACTTACTTACTTACGTACGCACGTACTTACGTACTTACCTACTTACTTACGTACTTATGTACTTACTTGCGTACTTACGTACGTACTTACTTACTTACTTACTTATTTACTTCCTTCCTTCTTTCCTTCCTTCCTTCCTCCTCCAGTCATTTAGTGCATTTACATGGGAAGTTTAATTCCTCTTTAATTCAGAATTAAAATTAAATCTGATTTAAAATGATTAAAAATTACCATGTAAACACCTTATTCTGAATGAAAATGTCCATTCTGAACTAAACTTAATTCCGAAGTAAGTGTCTGGTTTATTCTGAATAGAATAATTCTGCGGTCATGTAAACACTCATTCCGCTTTAAATTAATTCCAGTTTAAATTAATGCTAGTTCTCTTGCCCGTCTGTCGCCATGACGCTAATATTCCACGCTGGGATTGTTTTAGAAAGAAAATCATGGACATGATGTTGTCGTGCTGCTGCTTCAAAAATAAAATCAAAACAAATCCAAAGAGGATGCTAATAATGTAGTCCTCCATGTTGTTGCTAATCCAGTAAGTTTGTTTTCTTTCGGTAGACGTAAATACGTAAAGATGCCATCCAATCAGAACCCTTCCCAACCCCCAGATATTAAGAGGAACTGGATAAAGCCGATCAAACGTGTTTTCCATGTAAACCTCAATTCAGAATTACTATTTCCATGTAAACTCGAAGGAAAATAGTTGATTCGGAATTATTTAATTCGGAATAATTATTTCGGAATTAAAAAACATCATGTAACCGTGGTTACTGGCTGATGAAGCTGTTCCAGTCCTCCATCCTTAAAACAGTCTTTCCTCTATTCTATTTATTTATTTATCTGAATGTTAATAACTCACTATCCCTCCTTTCTGTTCAGTTGTTGCCTTTATTTTTCTCTTTCTTCCTTTTTACTGTTCTCTTCTTTCCACTCATGGTTGACCCTTCAGTCAAGTCTTTATTCATAACTAGTGAACAGAACGAAGACATTAGTATTTTTGTTTTTCCTGGTTTGTGTGGCTCAGCTCTGAACCAGACTTTCTTCAACGTCTGATACCTGACAGGCTAATGGACTTCCTGAGGCCTCGCCCCTCCTTCCTTTCACGTATTAGTCATCTATTTATCCATCCATCCATCTATCCGAGCCGGTGGGTGGTTTTCAGGAAACCAGTCTTGGATCCGTGTCTCCAAACACAGGGACGGTGTTGACCGATGTTGGACAGATTTCCTGGGCGGCGGAGGAGCCGGGCTGCTGCAATCACATTTATTTGGCCCTTATCTGCGTGTTTGACATTACGTCTCAGCGGCCCGACAGCCGTGGCGTGGGTCGGGCCGGACCGCGAGCTGTCAAAGCTCTCCCGTCGGCCCGTGCCATGTTAAACAGCCCACATCTGGGCCCGCCATAAACACTGGCGAGGCCCCTGGTAATCAGCCCCACATGTGGCCGCTCCCGGGCCGCACGCGCTCCCGTCCCGCGCCTCCACCTACGGGAGGGACCGCCGGGTCCGCGGCGGGCCCGGTCTCGTGTGAAACGGATACGGCGCTGGGATTACAGTATGATAAATATTTGAGCTTCAGCTCTGCTCCTATTATAATTAAGGCAGGTTTCAAACGGGCCTCGTCCACGTTTGATCCTGATACGCAGCTTAAGATGAGACATTTATTTAATAACAGCTGCACCGCAAAACTCTCACAGCTGGCAGTTAAAAGAAAAGCTCTCCCTCGGATACAGTTACGCACACAGTTAGCATCAGAGTCTCGTTTCAGGCCGTTATTACGTGATGAAGTGATTTCATCCACCTCTGCAGCGGGTTAGGGGTTAGGGGGTAGGGGGTAGGGGTTAGGGGTTAGGGCTAGTGGTTAGGGGTTAGGGATTAGGGTTAGGGGCTAGTGGTTAGTGGTTAGGGGTTAGGGGTTAGGTTAGGGGTTAGGGTTAGGGGTAGGGGTTAGGGTTGGGGGGTTAGCGGTTAGGGGTTAGGGTTAGGGGGTTAGGGATTATTGGTTAGGGGTTAGGGGCTAGGGTTAGGGGTTAGAGGTTAGGGGTTAGGGGTTGGGGGTTAGGGGTTAGGGTTAGGGGGGGTTAGGGTTAGGGGTTAGGGGTTAGGGGTTAGTGGTTAGGGGTTAGGGCTAGTGGTTAAGGGTTAGGCTAGTGGTTAGGGGTTAGGGTAGTGGTTAGGGGTTAGGGGTTAAGGCTAGTGGTTAGGGGTTAGGGGGTTTAGAGGTTAGGGGTTAGGGTTAGGGGCTAGGGGTTAGGGGTTTGGGGTTAGCGTTAGGGGTTAGGGTTAGGGTTAGGGGGTTAGGGTTAGGGGTTGGGGGTTAGGGTTAGGGCTAGGGGTTAGGGTTAGGGGTTAGGGTTAGTTAGGGGGTTAGGGGGGGTTAGGGGGTTAGGGGTGGGTTAGGGGTTAGGGGGTTAGGGTTAGGGGTTAGGGGTTAGGGTTAGGGTTAGGGTTAGGGGCTAGGGGTTAGGGGTTAGGGGTTAGGGGTTAGGGTAGGGTTAGGGTTAGGGGGCTAGGGGTTAGGTTAGGGTTGGGTTAGGGGTTGGGGTTAGGGTTAGGGGTTAGGGTTAGGGCTAGGGGTTGGGGGTTAGGGGTTGGGGGGGTTAGGGTTAGGGTTAGGGGGTTAGGGGGTTAGGGGTTAGGGGGTTAGGGTTAGGGTTAGGGGTTAGTGGTTAGGTTGGGGGTGGTTAGGGGTTGGGGGTTAGGGGGGGGTTAGGGTTGGTTAGGGTAGGGTTAGGGGTTAGGGGTAGGGTTAGGGGTTGGGGGTTAGGGGTTAGGGTTAGGGTTAGGGTTAGGGTTAGGGGCTAGGGGTTAGGGGTTAGAGGTTAGGGGTTAGGGGTTGGGGGTTACCTGGCCAGCCCAGTGGTCCGTTTTAGCTAAAAGAGTTAATCTACATTAATAAAATCTCCATCTTTTTCTGCTTCACGTGGAAATAAATGTGCACCTGTCAGACCAGTGGGAGGAGCTCTGAAATGTTGTTTTACACCTGAACTTTTCTGCCTGTTGTGCAGGCAGCTTCCCACCGAGCCCTCCGACCCCCCCGGGTTGGGACCAGATGTTCTCAGCAGGGAGATCAATGAGGGGTTTGTTCCACCGACATTGTTCCCGTCTGTTCGCCGCGACGCCCAAAACTACACGCCATCATTCAAAAAAACGAATCCAACTGGCAGCAGGAGGCCATGTGGTGGCGCTGATGGAGGGAAGAGACGGACGACAGGAGTGAGAGATGATCAGAGAACCTCAGTTCACAGCAGCTTCGCTGTTAGTAGAGACAGAAAGAGGACGATGTCACGACTGACTTCAGCTCTGACGAGTCTCTGCAGGGATGTGGACGGCGTCCTCAGACGTCCTGTCCTCAGACGCCTCCCGTCTGTCCCCATTAGGAATGAGTGATTTTATTGATTCTGCGATATATATCGATATTTTATTTCCCCAGGGAGTATCGATATATCAGCCACAGGTATCGATATTCTAAGCTCCCTTCAAAACCTCCGTGTCCTCCAGCCGCTAGTGTCGCTGTAGAGCGTTTCTAACAGGTTATCCAGAAGCTTCTTTCTCTTCCAGCTACAGCTGAGCCAGTCAGGAGGATGGCGGCGAGTATAAACGCAGCGCCTGCTAGCTTAAAAGCAGATGTGTGGGAGCAGTTCGGGTTTAAAAAGAAAAAGGAAAGAGAAGATTTAGACAAAAGTATGGCGGTTTGGAAGCTGTGTCACTCAAACGTGAAGTACTCTGGAAATACCACCAACCTGCGAGCCCACCTGAAACGTCACCACCCGGACAAGCTAATGCTAACTGAGAGCTAGCCAAACTGTATTTGTCTGGATTTGAGACCGTATTCAGTGGTGGGAAACGCCGGCTTTAAGGGCTGTGTTTACTCTATCGGTAATGTGTCGCAGTTATTTTTGATTTATGCTCAATTTTGAAGCGCGTCTGCGCTGTTATTCAACGCTACAACGGAGAGGAACAATCACGAACTAGCTAAACTTACTAAACGTATCTCTTGCGTTTTTCCACTTCCTCACCGTCTCGGCCGTATCCAGACCCACATTCATCCCAATCTCCCTCCATGAATTACTAGAATATGTGCTGTCTTTGTAGTTTCAGAACCAGAATCGTACAGATGTGGGTACTTCCTCATTTCTTCGATAACGGGGATGTAGAATTGACCAATCAGAGGCCTCCTTTCTCTCCTCTCTGCAGCACTGTCTGTGGTCACCTACCTTTCAGTTCAGTTAATTCAAACAAAGTCATTGGAACACACAAGACGTCACCAAAATCACTTTGTCCCTTTAAAATCTTTCAGAAAATGATGTAAATGTATTTTAAGACGAATATTGATAAATATCGTGTATCGTATTGTAAGCTTCTTCTTCTCCTTCTTCTTCTTCTTCTTCTTCTTCGAGAGGGAGAGAGGAGGAGGGAGAGGGATTCTTCTCCTTCTTCTCTTCAGAAGGAGGATTCTCTCTCTTCTCCAGGAGGAGGAGGATCTTCTTCTCGAGGTCTTCTTCTTTCTTCGGAGGCTTCTTCTTCTTCCTTCTTCTTCTTCTAGGAGAAGGTCTTCTTCTTCTCCTCTCCGAAGAATCCTTCCTTCCTCTGAATCTCCTCCTCCTTTTCTTCTTCTTCTCGATTCTTCTCTCCTTCTCTCTTCCTCCTCCTCCTTCTTCTTCCTTCTTCTTCCCTCCTCCTCTCCCTCCTCCTCCTCCTCCTCCTCCTCCTCTCCTCCTCCTCCTCCTCCTCCTCCTCCTCCTCCTCCTCCTCCTCCTCCTCCTTCTCCTCCTCCTCCTCCTCCTCAGCTGCAGGCCTCTGTATACACGGCTGCAGCAGGAGGACATGATGGTTGAAGTGTCTCCAGTCTCAGTGTCCTGGACGTGAACTAACCTCCTGGACGTGTTTCAGTAGTCTGTTTATGTAAAAGCTCCAGTTTTATTAACAGTTTTAATGTGACACCAGTCAGCTGCTGATGAGCTGAACTGCTGCTGCTGCTGGTCCCAGACCAGTTTCAGTGTCTCCAGTAAAACCAGTGACGGTTAGCTGCTGATGAGCTGAACTGCTGCAGCTGCTGGTCCCAGACCAGTTTCAGTTTCTCCAGTAAAACCAGTGACGGTTAGCTGACGTGCTCTGAGGCTACGTGCATCGCTGTCCAGGTGTTCCTCTGGTCTTGTTGCAGCCCGAACCGATACATCATCTCCGGCTACGACGCCTCTGAGCGCCGGAGCGTCTCGGGCCCGCCCCCGGCCCGCCCTCAGGCCCGCCCCCAGGCCCGCCCCCGGGGGTCAATCTCCTAAATGAGATTTCAGCACCGCTGACCCGTGCTCCGAACCTCTCACCTCTCTGCAGGAGAACGGGAGTGACCTCTGACCCCGAGGATCCGTGAGCAGCCACCAAGTAGCGACCCGTCAGCTGCAGCCGAGCGTGCCGGCGCCGCGAAGAGGGAGGGGCCTCCACGTGGACGGCGGCAGAGGTTAGATTTCTGATGAAGGGACATGGACGGTCCTGTCAGGTTCTTAATGTCCTCAGCAGCCGTCTGGACTCGAGTCAACTGGAGGTGCAACAGAAAGGCTCATTTTAAAAAAATTTATTTTATAGACTTTATTTAAGATGAACCTTCTGCACAGCAGGCTGAAGATGTTAAAATAAAATACAGATAAACGTGCTGCTAAACGGTAGAACAAGACCCGTTTCTGTTCCCCAGCCGTTCATGACACGGTTCTGGTTCACATTCACAGCCACGTCCACCGGTACAGAACCTACCGAACCAACCACAGCGGGCCGGAGGACTTGATTCAGTCCGGTCCAGTTCACTCTTGGTTGTTTTTGTGACAGTTCACATCAAAGTCACATCACATCAAAGTGTTCTTAGTTTCCACATTTAAATATAATATATTTAAGTCCAATATTAGGTCCACTTCACTGTAATTCATCTGTGATCCGGTTCAGTCCAGCTGAGGTCCAGATTCAACGCTGAGGTGATGCCAGTTCAGAAAAACGGTCTCGTGAAGGAACCCAACAGATGGCATCAAGTCCTGGTGGACAGCTGAAAGACCTGCAGCAGAACCAGAACCAGGCTCAGGTAGGAGGACCGGTTGGGGTCTGAGAGGAACTGGACCCTGAGGAGCATCCAGAGGAACCAGATGGTTCTTTGTATCAAAGAGGTGGCAGATGATCTGAAAGGAGCTCCATCACACCTGCACCCTCACAGCAGGACTACAGCCCCCCCACCACCCAGCTGTAGGTGGTGGTGGTTTGGGTGGTTGCAGGTGTAGGTGGTGGATGTTGCAGGTGTAGGTGCAGGTGCAGGTGTAGGTGGTGGTGGCGGTGGTTGCAGGTGCAGTTGCAGGTGCAGGTGGTGGTGGTTTGGGTGGTTACAGGTGCAGGTGCAGTTGCAGGTGTAGGTGCAGGTGCAGGTGGTGGTGGTGGTGGTTTTAGGTGCAGGTGTAGGTGGTGGTGGTTGCAGGTGCAGTTGCAGGTGCAGGTGCAGGTGCAGTTGCAGGTGCAGGTGTAGGTGGTTGCAGGTGCAGGTGTGGGTGCAGTTGCAGGTGCAGGTTGTTGCAGGTGCAATTGCAGGTGCAGGTGTAGGTGTAGGTGCGGGTGCAGTTGCAGGTGTAGGTGGTTGCAGGTGCAGGTGTAGGTGCAGGTGGTGGTGGGTGCAGGTGCAGGTGCAGGTGCAGGTGTAGGTGCAGGTGCGGGTGCAGTTGCAGGTGTAGGTGGTTGCAGGTGCAGGTGTAGGTGGTTGCAGGTGCAGTTGTAGGTGCAGGTGCAGCTCCTCCAGCTCTAGCAGAGCAGCGTTACTAACAGCTGCACCTTAAACCGTCTAAATCAAGTCCACAGTGAACTCAGAGGCTCCTCCGTTAGCTCCTCTGATTAGCTGCAGTTAGCGGCTGCAGGAACGTTGGAGGCTGCTGGATGTGACGTGTTTTAAGTGTTAACTTCAAACAGGTTCCAGGATGCTGCTGCGCGTTAGATTAGGAAAAGCTCTTAGGGGATGAAACCGCGTCCCAGCGGCCGTCCTCGTCCTCGTCCTCGTCCTCGTCCCACAGACGGCGCCGTATGGACATGAGTGTAACCGCTGCAGATGCTATATGGAGCAGCCTTTAATGTGCATACTGTGTGTTTCTTATTCTCTGACATCTTGCAAGTGCTGTATGCATGTCATTAATTGAGTCTCCAGCTCCCTGGAGTGGTTAGCTCTGCTAGCGCTGAGAAGATAGGGGGGGGGGGGGGTGTCTTCACAGCCCTGACCGCCTGATGATTATGCTTGATCAGTGTCAAACACACAACCGCTGCAGCTCTTTCTTTGAAAGGGAATATATTGTGCGCTGAGGCTTTTTTCTTCTGCAGCCCTCAGAGCTGCTCTCAGAGCGGCGGCTGATTTAACCGATTCACCCACATCTGAGAAATCTAATCTTCCAGGGTTTCTGTGCTGCAGATACGAGCGGCGTTTTCATCCTGATTTAGAGAAAAACAACAAAACGCGTCTTTACAAGAGATAAAAAAAACACCTCTGGTGAGAAGATCGGCTGAAAACAGGCGCGATCACAGCAAAAGATCCAATTTAAAGGTTATATATAGTTGAGTAAAAAACTAAAATAAACTAACATGTGTTTATCTGGGGAATCACCTCGTCTCTGATGGGACACGTCAGGAGTTTGTAACAGAATCGTTAATTTATTGTGGCTTTAACGTGGAGTTAACAGTCTCCAGAGAAGTGAGGATCATTTCTGACCTTCTTTTTATTGTTTTTATTTTATTTTTTAAATCCAGCCAGTTAAACAAATAGATAAAAGTCATTCCTTGTAAACTCCAGTATGAGATGTGCATCGTTGACTGCTGGAACTGATCTAGTTCATGACTCTGGGACATTTGGGATTTTCTTTTTTTTTTCTTTTTTTTTTAAATTTAAATATATATATATATAAATAATTTAAATGTATTTTTTAAAGATTATATGTGACTCGTGGTCTTTATTGATAGTAGAGCGACGGGGGGGGGGGTGACTGGATGTAGAAATATCTCTTGGTGGCCGTTACATTACAGTTTTAGTGGAAATCTGCTTCATCGGTTCTCCAACCGGCTCTGGTACCGGTTCTGGTTCCGGTTCTGGTACCGGCTCTGGTACCGGTTCTGGTACCGGCTCTGGTACCGGTTCTGGAAACTTGAACGGTCGGGACGATGGTTTGATAAACTGCTGCAGGATTATGAGGCAGATTTGCGTCTTTATTATTCCGTTTATGTTGTGGTGAACAGCTGCTTCAGAGTTTGATGCGCTGGCTTCGGTGGAAACGGTTGTCGGTGACGAACGACTGCAACATCTGATGGAAATAGTTTTTTGTGCTTTATAAAATTAACCTGACTTGTTTTTGGTATTTCAGTATTTCAGACGATAAGGTAAAGATACGCTCATCTGAAACCAACCAGCTGTGATGCACATCTGCATCTGTTTCTGCCTCTGGACAGCAAACATGGCTGTCGGACGTGAACGTGTAAATACGATTAAACTAACAAAAACGCAACATTAGTAATAATTGACAGATTAACTGTGCAGGTTTGAATAAAAAAGTTAAAAAACAGTTGGTGGTCATATTTTAGAGTTGTTTTTTTTTTGTTAATGGTTCTAACAGACCACCGTTAAAAGGATCTGAGGACCAAATTTAGTTTAGCTTAGCTTAGCTTAGCTGAGCTTAGTTAAGTTTAGTTTAGCTGAGCTTCTTTTATTTTAGCTTAGTTTCGCTAACCTTAGTTTAGGATACCTTAGCGTAGTTTAGCTTAGCATAGTTTACCTTATTTAATTGTAGCTTAGTTTATCTTATCTTAGTTTAGGTTAATTGAGCTTAATTTTGTTTACCTTAGTCCAGTGGTGCGCAAACTGTGGTACGTGTACCACTGGTGGTAAGCGAGCGCTCTCTGGTGGTACGCGGGGGAACTTCAGGACTTTACACATTTTCACTTTTAAAAAAATAAAATAAAATCGGAAACATACAATGCATTATAAATATGTTTCAAATGAAATTCACGTAACAATAAATAACTACAATAAGGAATAAACATCTCTCCTGTGAATTTAAAGCTAGTCGAGAAGGCATTTATGGCTATATTTTAAAACGGGTCATCATGGTGGAACTCAGTTTCTCAGGTGGTACGCAGGATTAAAAGAACCACTGCCTTAGTCTATCTTAGCTTGTCTTAGCATAGTTTAGCTAAGCTTTGCTTTTAGTTTAGCTCAGTTTAGCTTAGCCTGGTTTAGCAAAGTTAACAGCAGCAGTCACTTCCACGTCTTTCGCATCACAGGAAGGTTGTCGTTTATTTTTATGCAGTCGATGGACTTGTAAACGGATCAATCAGAACCTCAGTTTCGGGCTCAGTTTACAGCTTCGGTCCACAGGTCTATGAGGGAACCAGGTTTGGGTCTCCAGGTCTACGGGGGAACCAGGTTTGGGTCTACAGGTCCAGGGGGAACCAGGTTCTGGTCTCCAGGTCTACAGGGGGAACCAGGTTCTGGTCTCCAGGTCCAGGGGGAACCAGGTTCTGGTCTCCAGGTCCAGGGGGAACCAGGTTCTGGTCTACAGGTTTAGGGGGAACCAGGTTCTGGTCTCCAGGTCCAGGGGGGGAGAAGCAGCTGTTACTCAGATGGAAACCGTCTCTGCTGTGAGTTTAATCTCAAAGGTCTCTGGCAGGGTCCTGATGCATTTTTGTGAACGATCAGATGTGGTTTCTTCCTAATTTGGAGCCAATAAATGTGTCAAAACTGTAAACTGCAGATCAAACGGTGAAGGAATTCCTGTCTCATTCCTTCTTCTTGGCTCCAGTTTGCAGTAAACTGCTGTTGTTGTTCAGCGCATCGACATGTGTAACTTCATGTTGGTTTAGCGGAGGCTACTTTTATTTGTTTTCCAGGGGCGCTGAAGCTCGGCGAGGCCCAATCAGGGGAGCGATTCTGGTGGCGGGTCAGACCTCAGCGCCGAGCCGAACGCGATGGGGGTAAATATTTGTATCTCAGCGGTGGAGGAACAGAGCTGAGGTCAGTCGTCTGGAATCCCCGGGTTGTTTAGAGACCACTGTTGTTACAGTTGGGCTTTTTCTGGTAGAAAAGAAAGAAGCATGAGAGCAACGGAGAGGAGTCGAGTCCCAGAGGGAGAAAACTGAGCACCGACAGGAAAACTAGAGAATAACGACAGTAAAACTAGAGAATAACGACAGTAAAACTAGAGAATAACGACAGTAAAACTAGAGAATAACGACAGTAGAACTGAGCACCGACAGGAAAACTAGAGAACGAGTAAAACTAGAGAATAACGAGAGTAAAACTAGAGAATAACGAGAGTAAAACTAGAGAATAAAGACAGGAAAACTAGAGAATAACGACAGGAAAACTGAGCACCGACAGGAAAACTAGAGAATAACGACAGGAAAACTAGAGAATAACGAGAGTAAAACCGAGCACCGACAGGAAAACTAGAGAATAACGACAGTAAAACTAGAGAATAACGACAGTAAAACTAGAGAATAACGACAGTAGAACTGAGCACCGACAGGAAAACTGAGCACCGACAGTAAAACTAGAGAATAACGAGAGTAAAACTAGAGAATAACGAGAGTAAAACTAGAGAATAAAGACAGGAAAACTAGAGAATAACGACAGGAAAACTGAGCACCGACAGGAAAACTAGAGAATAAAACAGAGAAAAACTAGAGAATAACGAGAGTAAAACCGAGCACCGACAGGAAAACTAGAGAATAACGACAGTAAAACTGAGCACCGACAGGAAAACTAGAGAATAACGACAGGAAAACTGAGCACCGACAGGAAAACTAGAGAATAACGACAGGAAAACTAGAGAATAACGAGAGTAAAACCGAGCACCGACAGGAAAACTAGAGAATAACGACAGTAAAACTAGAGAATAAAGGAAGTCAGGACGGATCTTCTGCTTCATGACGAAAGGATCTGTGACTCCATCAGTCAACGATGCTTCATTAATGGGAGTTTTTAATTTCATGATGTCAATTTTGGTGACAAAGGTCACTTCCTGTCCAGATGCTGGACGGCCAAGTGCATTTACATGGGAAGTTTAATTCCTCTTTAATTCAGAATTAAAGTTAAATCCGAATAAAAGTTACCATGTAAACACCTAATTCCATATGAAAGTGGCTGCGGTTACATGATGTTTTTTAATTCTGAATTAGAATTAGGAATTAAATAATTCCGAATTAAACTATTTTCCTTCGAGTTTACATGGAAATAGTAATTCCGAATTAAGGTTTACATGGAAAACACGTTTGTTCGGCTTTATCCAACTCCGCTTTAGGTCTGGGGGTTGGGAAGGGTTCTGATTGGATGGGGGGGGGGCGGACGTCTTTACATCTACCGGAAGAAAACAAACTTAGCTAACTCGGTTAGCAACAACATTCCACTTATTTTTGACCTGGGTGGCGTCTCTATCTGTGAAACCTCCTTCATTTAACCTGGCCGCTTTGAAAAGCTCACAATTTTTATGTTTCCTGCCATCTGTTCTTTTAATTATTTCCAGTTCCTCCAAGCTATTTATTAAATAAATCGTCTCTGCTCTTGAACACCGTTTACTGCGTGCCGCCATCTTGAAACTTTGTTTTGAAAACAAGCCCAGCGCGGAATATAAGCGTCATGGCGACAGACGGGCAAGAGAACTAGCATGCGCAGAAAGACGGGAATTAATTTAAACAGGAATGAGTGTAAACATGACCGCGGAATTATTTAATGCGGAATTAAAATGGGAATAAACCAGCCACTTACTTCGGAATTAAGTTTAATTCGGAATTGACATTTTCATATGGAATTAAGTGTTTACATGGTAACTTTTATTCGGCCTTAACTTTAATTCTGAATTAAAGAGGAATTAAACTTCCCATGTAAACGCACCCAATGTCAGTTCCGAATTAAACTTAATTCCGAAGTAAGTGGCTGGTTTATTCTGATTTTAATTCCGAATAAAATAATTCCGCGGTCATGTAAACACTCATTCCTGTTTAAATTAATTCCCGTCTTCCTGCGCATGCTAGTTCTCTTGCCCGTCTGTCGCGATGACGCTTATATTCCGCGCTGGGCTTGTTTTCAGAACAAAGTTTTAAAATGGCGGCACGCAGTAAACGGTGTTCAAGAGCAGAGACGATTTATTTAATAAATAGCTTGGAGGAACTGGAAATAATTAAAGGAACAGATGGCAGGAAACATAAAAATTGTGATCTTTTCAAAGTTGTAGCGGCCAGGTTAAATGAAGGAGGTTTCACAGATAGAGACGCCACCCAGGTCAAAAATAAGTGGAATGTTGTTGCTAACCGAGTTGTTGCTAAGTTTGTTTTCTTCCGGTAGATGTAAAGACGTCCCCCCCCCCCCATCCAATCAGAACCCTTCCCAACCCCCAGACCTAAAGCGGAGTTGGATAAAGTCGAACAAACGTGTTTTCCATGTAAACCTCAATTCGGAATTACTATTTCCATGTAAACTTGAAGGAAAATAGTTTAATTCCGAATTAAAAAAACCATCATGTAACCGCAGTGAGTGAAAAACGGGTCGTGCCTCGTGGGAACAGAGAAGTGGGCGGGGCATTAGTGGGGGCGTCACGCGTCGCTCTCGTTGGTGGACAGACTTCCAGGTAATGTGGTGATAATCATCACAGACGCTCCCATCTGCTCGTCTGCAGGAGATGCTGGGGAGCGTTTTCCCAGGTGCTGCTGGGAGGCAGCGTGGCGGGGGGGGGGTGGGGGGGGGGGGTGTTGGTGCGCTCAGCTACCAGGTTGTCTCTGCTTGTACCAGCTAATGGTTTAAACCCAGCTGGCTTCAGTCGCCCCCCCACTAATACGTTTTGCAGTTTGGCTGGCGACCAAGCGGATGGCGGTTCAGCGCTGCACGCTACACCGCCTTTATCGCTCAGGTGTTTGAGCCGCTGCCATAAAATCCATAAACAAGCCTCCGCCGCGGCTCCAGGACGTCAATCTGAGGGGTCAAGGTGCAGAGCGAGGAGGAGGAGGAGGAGGAGGGGGCGTGGCGGGGGCCGGCGGTGAAGGGCCGTCTCTGTCTGAGAGGCGATTCTCCACGCTTGTAATTACACGTCTTTAATTGATAACGTGGAAAAACTGCATTGATTTGGTGTCAGGTGAAGGAGCGCCGCGGCGCCGCCTCTAATTACTTTTCAGTTCTGCAACGTCAGGTCGGGTTTCTGCCGCCGACGTGATCGCACCTGAGCAGTTTGCTTTTCCTCTCCGCCGTGTTCAACCGGGCGGAAGGAAGGAAATCAGTGATGGAGTCCGGCGAGAATCTGGGCGACTCTGAGCCAACGCCAACGTCTCCTTCCTTTTGGATTTACTAAAACGAGACGTAGCGAGAAACGGCCGAATGTTTCCATCAGAACCTTGTAGACAAACGAAGGACTGGAGCAAACAACAGCCCCCGCTACCCCCCCCCCCCCCCCCCCCCCCCCCCCCCCCCCCGCTGCCTGTCAGCGTTTCAGCTATCACAGCGAATTTCCTCTCAGGCTAAATCAAGACGCAGGAACGGCGGGATTGTTACCCGATTCTGCATAATGCCACTAATTTGTAGAAGTGCAGGAGAGCGCTGTCGCTGAGGTGATGACAGAACCGGGCCAGCTGGCGCCGGAGACGAGCTGGTGAGCAGCTAAATGGGTTTAAGGTTGAGGAGAGTCGGAGCTTCAGAAAAAAAAAAAAGAAAAGTCTGGGAACGTTAGCTGAGATCCTCGCCGGGTTTTTTTTAGTCATTTTCTTAGCTAATGTTACACAGAGTTCAGGGATTAGTTCAGACCATTTACATTCTTCATGCTGAAATTCAAAGCTGGGCCTTTTGTTCCTCTTTGAACTCCTCAAAAAAATGTTTGGGTTTTTTTTGGGGAAAAGTAAACAGAGCAGATGTGTTTCACCTCTGAGATCATCGACTGAACGAGAGCAGAAACTAGAAGCCCTCATGAACCTTCAGAGACGTGATCTTCTCTGGAAACATCCGTCATGTGACTTCGTTAACGTCGTCGACTGTACGAGAGCAGAAACTAGAAGCTCTCATGAACCTTCAGAGACGTGATCTTCTCTGGAAACGTCTCCGATCATGTGACTTCGTTAACGTCGTCGACTGTACGAGAGCAGAAACTAGAAGCTCTCATGAAACTTCAGAGACGTGATCTTCTCTGGAATCCTGATCATGTGACTTCGTTAACGTCGTCGACTGTACGAGAGCAGAAACTAGAAGCTCTCATGAACCTTCAGAGACGTGATCTTCTCTGGAAACATCCGTCATGTGACTTCGTTAACGTCGTCGTCTGTACGAGAGCAGAAACTAGAAGCTCTCATGAACCTTCAGAAACGTGATCTTCTCTGGAAACATCCGTCATGTGACTGCGTTAATGTCGTCGACTGTACGAGAGCAGAAACTAGAAGCTCTCATGAACCTTCAGAGACGTGATCTTCTCTGGAAACATCCGTCATGTGACTTCGTTAATGTCGTCGTCTGTACGAGAGCAGAAACTAGAAGCTCTCATGAACCTTCAGAAACGTGATCGTCTCTGATCATGTGACTTCGTTAATGTCGTCGACTGTAATTGTGCTAATGGAGACACCCTGTCTTTGAGTGACATCACATTGACGCTTAATAGGGATTTAATGTGATTTTAATTAGATTTTAATTATATTACCTGATCTTAACGAACCTCTAAAGGAGGCAACGAGATGCTCCACTGTGTCTGTTTATATTTAATGTTTTTTTTTTTCCCAGCAAACCTTCGTTTATCAAGATTCTCAACAGAAGGACTTTTGTTCATCTGCAGAAACATTTGAAGAAAACACGAGCGGAGGTGAGTTTGGAGTGAAGCGGCGAGAAGGTGGGGGGGGGCAGCTTCCCGCTTCCCGCTTCTCTCTGGGCACAAAGGATTTGGAGGGAAACTGTCCCTGTGTGGACAGCTGGGCCTCTAATAGACCTGAAGGATCGAAGAGGAACAACCGAAGAGCTGGAGACGTCAGGAGAAGAGGTCCAAGCTCAGCAGGACCGGCAGTTAACACAGCTGTTAACAACTGGAACGTGGTCCAGAACCGGGCTTCAAGCAGGTTTAAATGATCCTCGGTGTCATCTGCTCAGATAATAGTATTATTGATCACAGCGAGGTTTGTTCACAGATGGAGGAGAAATGGAGCAGGTCACAGTTGTACCTGTTTCATACCAAACTAGAGGTCTAAACCCGAGGTTCCGACCCGACCCGAATCGGGTCTCGGGTCCATTCAAAAGACGTGACTCCGGGTTCGGGTCTGAATCGGTACAGTTAGTCTCGGGTCCGGTCGGTGCTCTCTGACAGGCTGGGTCCACGTTTACTCCAGAGAGGTAAAGATATTGGCGGTGGCAGCTAATGTCAGGACTCGGGGCAGTTTAATTAATTATTAATTAACGTGGCGTGTTTGTCATGAAACAATCGTGTTGCCATAGCGTGTTATTAGCGTGTTATTAGCGTGTTATAGCAGTTTCCCCGGCAGCTGTAAAGCACAACGGATCGCCAACATGACAACGCTGGATGAGAGAACATATTCACGACACGTCCTGACCGGTGTAGGCTATTAGCGTTAGCAGTTGCTACCAATAGCATCTGTATCCACAAAGAAAATAACGACGTGGATTTATTGTTGTTTACATCACGTAGCCTATGCACACAGCACTTCTAAATAGCGCCCACAGCACTTTTAATCAGTGGCACGATGCTTCTAAACAGCGCCACATCGCTTCTAAACAGCGCCATAATGCTTCTAAACAGCGGCATGATGCTTCTAAACAAGGGCACGATGCTTCTAAACAGCGCCATAATGCTTCTAAACAGCGGCATGATGCTTCTAAACAGCGGCATGATGCTTCTAAACAGCGCCATGATGCTTCTAAACAGCGCCATGATGCTTCTAAACAGCGCCACAGCGCTTCTAAACAGCACCATGATGCTTCTAAACAGTGCAACATCGCTTCTAAACAGCACCATAGCGCTTCTAAACAGCGCCACAGCGCTTCTAAACAGCGCCATGATGCTTCTAAACAGTGCCACATCACTTCTAAACAGCGCCACAGCGCTTCTAAACAGCACCATGATGCTTCTAAACAGTGCAACATCGCTTCTAAACAGTGCCACATCACTTCTAAACAGCGCCATGATGCTTCTAAACAGCAGCACGATGTTTCTAAACAGCACCATATCGCTTCTAAACAGCGCCATGATGCTTCTAAACAGCGCCATGATGCATCTAAACAGCACCATGATGCTTCTAAACAGCACCACATCGCTTCTAAACAGCGGCACGATGCTTCTAAACAGCGCCATGATGCTTCTAAACAGCGCCACATCGCTTCTAAACAGCGCCATGATGCTTCTAAACAGCACCACAGCACTTCTAAACAGTGCCATGATGCTTCTAAACAGCACCACAGCACTTCTAAACAGTGCCATGATGCTTCTAAACAGTGCCATGATGCTTCTAAACAGCGCCATGATGCTTCTAAACAGCGCCATGATGCTTCTAAACAGCACTGCAGTGCTTATAAACGAAGCCACAACACTTATAACCAGCACCATGATGTTTCTAACTGGTGCCATGATGCTTCTAAACAGTGACGCAGCACTTCTAAACAGCACCCCAGCACTTCTAAACAGCGCCATGATCCTTCTAAACAGCACCCCAGCACTTCTAAACAGCGCCATGATGCTTCTAGACAGCACCACAGCGCTTCTAAACAGTGCCATGATGCTTCTAAACAGCGCCATGATGCTTCTAAACAGCACCATGATGCTTCTAAACAGTGACGCAGCACTTCTAAACAGTGCCCACAGCACTTCTAGACAGCACCCACAGCACTTCTAAACAGCACCACAACACTTCTAAACAGCGCCACAACACTTCTAAACAGCGGCATGATTCTTATAAACAGTGCCATGATGCTTCTAAACAGCACTGCAGCGCTTATAAACGAAGCTGCAACACTTATAACCAGCACCATGATGTTTCTAACCGGCGCCATGATGCTTCTAAACAGCGACGCAGCTTTTATAACCCGTGCCACGATGCCTCTAAACGCTCCAGGTAGGATTGGTCTCACCGACCAGAGCAGCTGCGACTCCCAGCAGCTGGTGCGTCTGAACCGCAGAGCTTCTGCTCCTGGTTGGACCCATCAGTTAAAGAACATTCATCCTGCGTTATTTGACCCAGTTGTTCTGGAGCCTCAGGTGGTACTTTGTATTTTATCAACCAAGTGTGTCAGAACCTGAAGCACTTCCCACCACTTTCCTTTTTTCCAGAACAAAAACACCTCTTTAGTTTAACTGCGTTTTGTCTCAGTTTCACACTCTTTTCATGTCATCTGTGATCCTGCGTTTCAGGTTTGTATCACGACTCACACGGACTAATAAAAGAGGGAAAAAAGAGAAAGCCGTGTTATCGCGGCGGTAATTTTCGCCAGTCAAACGGTGTGTGAAATAGAGCCACGGTCAGGTCATTGTTGATCCCCACCTCTAATAGAATAATCAATCTTGCTTTTGGCAAGACTGTGAGATTAATTATTAAGGACGAAACATTTACCAGCTAAGCAAAACGCTGCAGCGGCCTGGTGTTTAGCTAACTTGCTCCACAGCTTCCAGAGGAAAGTCCTCGCTCCAGCGTGAACTGATTATCTACGAGCTTATCTGCTGACAACAACCGGCGAGCCTCCACCTTTAAAACAATAGTATCTTTCCAGTTTGTCAGTCACAGATTTATTCCATGTAGAACACTCACAGAAGGAGGATTAACGGTATCTACTTATACGCATGTGATAAACTCTTATCTGCTGCCTTCCCCAGAGCACTCTGTGGGTGCACGTTGACCTGTTTTCCTCTTCTTTTTTTATTCCTCCCTTGTTTTTCTGCTCAGTACCTCAGCGATTTAATCATTTAACCATGAATAATCTCTGCTCCCCCCCCCCCCCCCCCCCCCCCCCCCCCCCCCCCAATTTGTTAAATCCTGCTGCAGCAGGCGCGTTTCTCTCGAAGCAGTTTCAGTGTTTGAACACATTCAGGAAGTTAAAATATCGTTCCTCCTTCCAGTTCAGATGTTTCATCTATCAGGGCGTGAAGGAGCGTCATTTATTCAACAGAAACATAAAATGATGTTCAGCCTTAAAGCTTCCAGAGCTGCTAATTAACTGCTCTTGATTAAATGATCGTCATCATATGAGCCAAGAAGGGAAGACATCAGCGGTGATCTTAGAGGAGTGGTTGTTGCTGGTGAAACGGTTCTGGTCTCATCTCTGCCGGTACAGAACCTACCGAGGCCGTCTCAACCCATGACCCAGGCAGGATCATCCAAGAACCACCTTTAAACAGATTTAAGCTGCTAACAGCTTCAATCAGCTGGTTTTTACTGGTCTTACTGGCTGAAAGGCCAAAGTATGAAGCTATTCCCAGTTGACTCTGAGTCTATAATTCTGAAGGAGAACCAGGACACATTTGACAGCTGCTGGTCGTCTGTGATCAGATCCAAGGAAACATGTCAAAATATGACTTTGGACCAGATGTTCAGTGAAAATGCACAACTGTACGCACTTTAACAAACTCCAAAGTACATGAAGGTTTTCCAGAGTCGAACATGAGGCTGTCTGATGAAACTGGGCTGAAACTGGGTCAGACAGCACCGCGGTGACACCAAAGACACTGGCAAAGCCACATCTGTCAAAATGGTGCTGGTGCTGGTCCTGGTAGTGGTCCCGGTGCTGGTAGTGGTTCTGGTGATGGTGATGGTCCTGCTGATGGTTCTGGTCCTGCTGATGGTTCTGGTCCTGCTAATGGTCCTGGTAGTGGTGCTGGTCCTGGTAGTGGTCCTGGTGCTGCTGATGGTTCTGGTTCTGGTGCTGGTGGGACCTAATGAGCAGCATGCTTGACTAAATGACTAAAACAACCTTGTGAGGAAACGTTTACCTGAAAAATGACTAAAGGTGGATCCATCAGCTGCTGAGACCAGGGAGATCTGTCTCTGTCTGTCTCTCTGTCTCTCTGTCTCTCTCTCCACCTCTGTCTCTGTCTCTCTGTCTGCCTCTGTCTCTGTCTCTCTGTCTGCCTCTCTCTCTGTCTGTCTCTCTGTCTCTGTCTCTCTCTGTCTCTGTCTCTCTGTCTGTCTCTGTCTCTGTCTCTCTCTGTCTCTGTCTCTGTCTCTCTCTCCACCTCTCTCTCTGTCTCTCTCTGTCTCTCTCTGTCTCTGTCTCTCTCTGTCTCTCTCTCCACCTCTGTCTCTGTCTCTGTCTCTCTCTGTCTCTGTCTCACTGTCTCTCTCTCTCTGTCTCTCTCTGTCTGTCTCTGTCTCTCTCTGTCTCTGTCTCTGTCTGCGTCTCTACATGGGTTTAGTTCCAGTCAGACTAACAGGTAACTGGTCAGGTACCTGGTCAGGTGTTGTTCCAGGTTAACTCCTCATCTGATGGTCCGTCAGGTGTTTTACGTCCTGATACACGAGAGTTTAGAAGCGTCTTCATGTGGCTGAGGTTAAAGGAGGCGGAGCAGGTAAAGCTGCTTAACTGGTTAAACTGGGACAGAAGGAGCTGCGGTGTGATGGGCTGCTGGTGTATAAAGGTGTCAGTGTGGAGAAGATCATGTGACTGAGCAGGTAGAGAGTTAGGGTTAGAGTTCATCTCGCCACGGGAACCAGAGCGAAGGCCGCACCCACACCTGGACATGTCCTGCTCGTGTCTGGTGGTCCGACTGTACTGGTGTTGATGGTTTAACTCCAGCAGGTGAACTCTGGGCAGCTGCTGCGTCCGCTAACGCTCTCGGAGGTTTACACAGCGTAAACGCATCACTTCCTGCTCGTTTAGCGTGATGTAAACGGACCTCGTACCCACCGGGACACCGGCAGGAAGCGTGGACGCCACCTTTGGCCCGCAGCTCTCTGGGTGGCACTGCCCCGGCGAGGCCCGGCGGGGCCCGGCGAGGCCCGGGGCTCGTCCCGATGACAGTTTGTATCCATTAGCCTCGTGTGTTTGCGTTGTCGTAAAAGTGCTCACTTCCTCCCGCCGGACCTGAACTCGTTTCTCTTCCTGGTGTCTCAGGTTCACCTGTGTGGAACAGTTTGACGTGTCTCTAAATATTGTGAGCGTTTGCTTACTCCGGCTCAGAGTGGGAGGTTCCTGACTAAAACCGCTGTCATACGGAGTCACAGACTATTAACTTCTCTTTGTCTCATTTACATTTCTGCCACGGCCTTTTTTTTGCAAAGCTTCCTGTGTGTAATTAGATTTTTCTCTCTTTTTTATTTTTCTCTGATCATACAAATGCTTTTATCTGTTTTTATCTGTTAGCAACCCAAATAAATCTCCCTTCAGAACCAGAGCGGAGCTCGTCAAAGAAGGTGGAAAAGCTTCATTTCCATTCGGTCCTCTTACATCAGGGTCTTCCAGAACCGCGGTGGCTTTTCTAAAACAGGATTGGTGTCGTCTGGTCGACCCAGTTAAGATCTCAGCCAACGGAGATCTTGATTTCATCAGGATACGTCGCGGTGACTGAGATTTATTTATGAGGATGAAGTGAATGATGACACTCAAATTATCTCTCTGTTTCTTTCATTCACATGGATGTAGCAAAGGTTTTAGAGAATTTCTTCTCCGGATGACCCGGTCCTGCAGGGTTCGATCAGGGTTAGGGGTTAGGGTTAGGGGTTAGGGGGTTAGGGTTAGGGTTAGGGTTAGGGGTAGGGTTAGGGGGTTAGGGGGTTGGGGTTAGGGGTTAGGGGTTAGGAGGTTAGGGTTAGGGTTAGGAGTTAGGGGTTAGGGGTTAGGGGTTAGGGGTTAGGGGGTTTGTTAGGAGTTAGGGTTAGGGGTTAGGGGTTGGGGTTAGGGGTTAGGGTTAGGGGTTAGGGGTTGGGGTTAGGGGTTAGGGTTAGGGGTTAGGGGTTGGGGTTAGGGGTTAGGGTTAGGGTGGGGTTAGGGGTTAGGGGTTAGGGTTAGGGGTTAGGGGTTAGGGGTTAGGAGTTAGGGTTAGGGGTTAGGGGTTAAGGTTAGGGTTAGGGGTTAGGGGGTTAGGGGTTAGGGTAGGGTTAGGGTTAGGGGTTTAGGGGTTAAGGGTTAGGGGTTAGGGTTAGGGGTTAGGGGTTAGGGGGGGGGGTAGGGGTTAGGGTTTAGGGGTTAGGGGGGGTTAGGGGGTTGGGGTTAGGGGTTAGGGTTAGGTTGGGGTTTAGGGGGTTAGGGGTTTGGGTTAGTATTGGGGTTAGGGTTAGGGGTTAGGGTTAGGGGGTTAGGGGTTAGGGTTAGTTTGGGGTTCGGGTTAGGGTTAGGGGGTTAGGGGTTAGGGGTTAGGGTTTGGGGGTTAGGGGGGTTAGGGGTTAGGGGGGTTAGGGGTTAGGGGTTAGGTAGGGTTAGGGGTTAGGGGTTAGGGGTTAGGGGGTTTGGGGTTAGGGGGTTAGGGTTAGGGGTTAGGGTTAGGGGTTGGGGTAGGGTTAGGGTTGGGGTTAGGGGTTAGGGGTTAGTGGGGGGGGGTAGGGTTAGGGGTTAGGGGTTAGGGTTAGGGTTAGGGGTTAGGGGGTTAGGGTTTTTAGGGGGTTAGGGTTAGGGGGTTGGGGTTAGGGGGTTAGGGTTTAGGGGTTAGGGGTTTAGGGTTAGATATTCATGACTCTCAGATGTCATGAACGTCTGTCGCTGTGACTTTGACGAGGCTCATATTTAATTAATGCTGCAGCAGTTTATTCCAGAGGGTCAGTGCAGTTGTTCCTGCCAAGGCCTCAGTCGTCCTCCATCAGTGGGATGGCTGCTGGCTGTCGTCTGGGTCTGGGAGACGGAGACATCAGCATCGGTGCGTCTCTAATTTCTCCATCCTGAGAGAAAACATATAGCTGCTCACTTACGTGTAATGAAACTGCGTTTATGAGCGTAATTCTGCATCTTCTTTCCTGTGATCGTAGCGTTGAACGCCTCTTGTTTGCTTCTGCTCACGTTGGTCCGTTGAACCGACGCGACACTCAGGGTTCACATTGAACCGAACATATGATGAACGCTGAACATCTGCCAGTTCCTGTGTTTACGCAAACCAGGCCTGACCTCAGAGGAGTCGTAAAAGCTCCAGGAAAACCCGCCTGCCTCCTCACTCCTGACAGGACACTTTATTTTTCACGACAGGCTCGTCTTTTGCATAAACATAATCTATGCAAATACATTATAAAAGCCACCCTGATGGAAATACGTGTAATATATTCGGCGGTAAGTTGAAGCTTTCTGCGTGCGTGCACGCCACGGTGTGCGGTGCAGAAATACACCTCTTCTTTTTTTCTTAAGATGTGGGAAGCAAAGGATGCATGTAAGCTCATTCCACATCCGACGTTCGGTGACAAATACATAGTTTCAGGCAAATTTCCATTTCATGTTCGACTACACCGCACATCTCAAATTAAGAGCGCAGCATTATCATCGACAAGGAAATACATCGCGTTAATATTCCCGCTTCACAGTTGCCAAAGAATTAGTTCAGATCTTCGCATAAATTAACGGTGGCACAGTTTAAAAATCGGTAGCTCAAGGCCATGCTCTCAGAACAAGGCGGTGAGTGCCGTGCCATAATTCACCATTTGTTTTGATGTCTGTGTGTAAAGAGTTTGTTTCCAGAACGTTATATATGCATTTTTATGGGGGGGGCGGGGGGGGGGGGGGGGGGGGGGGGGGGGGGGGAAATCTCATTACCTGGAGCTCATCACGCTGCATCTCCAGTAATGCACTGCATCACATCCAGCGAGCGTTCAACCAAGAACTCCCAGTTTCTTTTATTTCTGCGCCATCCGTCATCTGAAGGTGTCGTTGTCACAAAGGATTCATGACATCCGGCGCTTCAGACAACCTTCTAATGGACCTTCTACTCTGCAGGGGTTTATGGATGATCCTGGATCAGTCGTTATTTAGAGTCTCACCTGCCAACGAGCCCGGATGCAGGAAATATCTGGATTAAAGTCCGTGATGCTGCTTTGTTCCAGAACCTTCCTCTGGGTGGATGTTTGGATGTGTTTGGATGTGTTTGGGCCTCCAGCAGGACGTCAGATGATTCAAGGGTGGATGAAGAGCTCCGGGGCCTTGGAGGAGGTGGTGGTGGGCGGAGTCTGAGATCCATACATTTACTCTGCTGCCAGGCAGGACGGCGCTAACGGCGGCGTTGGAGCTCATACGTGAGGATCCACCAGTTCAAGTCCTCCCGTCTCGTACCACGCCGGCTCACGCTTATCAACCACGGCCAAAGAGTCCTTTCACCTTCCTGGTCCCGTTGGAACTGAATCTTCTGTTTCCCCGTGTGCTCTGTGAGCACATTGCTCTCAGTCATGTGACCTGACCGAAGACGGTTGGAGGACGGTTCTCCTCCCTCATCAGCGGTGCACCTTCTACAGCGACGGTTCAAGACCATCTTGAACCTGTTGGCTGTCAGGAAAGACCTTCAAAGGCCCGACTGACAGGTCCAGATTCTCACTTCCTGTCCGAGAACCACGATAAACCAACGTGGCGATTTAAGGAAAATCATTTCCTGTCGGTTGAGGTTTCACAAATCACAGGGAACATCTCTGCCCTCGATAACCCTAATCTGGTAATATCAGCATAACAACTAAAGTCTAGTTCACCTGAAGACCTCCTCAGGTGTTCCTTATATAACAGAGTAGTAGGTCTACTGCAGTCCGTCCTCGCTGCTGGTTGTCATGCAGCACTGGTTTCCTCTTTTTCAGAGGAAGCAGCTCTGAGGATTGTCTTCCTGTCGCTTTGTGCTCAGTCCTTGATGCGACCTGTTCATATTTCTGAGCCCCTCGTCTCCCTGAATCAATTTCCTGTCTGGCGGGAGCCTTGAGTATTGTTGAGTTAGCAGGAGTTGGATGTTTTAAGAGTATTTGCAGAAGTGTGTGTGTGTGTGTGTGTGGTGATGAGCTGCCAAGGCCTCTCAGGTCATTACTGTAACTGGATGACATGTCAGGGGACTCATTTTGTTTTCTTACTCTCACCGCCGGAGGTGGATTAAACCTGCCGGCCCTGAAGCTGTTAAGTCGGCGCCGGAGAGGAGTTTTTACACACAAGTAGTGTGTTTCTGAAACCTTCAGGCAGCCCGAAGAGAAAACGTCCAGACCTGAGACGTGATTCAAGGTGGGGACAGTTGGACAGATGTGGGCTGGTCAGAGGAAAGTGTGTAGCAGGCGTTTAGGATCCTGATCCATGAAAGACCAGACCAGGAAAAACCAGACCATGAAAGACCAGACCAGGAAAGACCAGACCATGAAAGACCAAACCATGAAAGACCAGACCAGGAAAGACCAGACCAGGAAAGACCAGACCAGGAAAGACCAGACCATGAAAGACCAGAGCAGGAAAGACCAGACCATGAAAGACCAGAGCAGGAAAGACCAGACCAGGAAAGACCAGACCAGGACCAGACCAGACCAGACCAGAAAGACCAGACCATGAAGACCAAGACCAGGAAAGACCAGACCAGGAAAAGACCAGACCAGGAAAGACCAGACCAGGAAAGACAGACCAGAAAGACCAGACCAGGAGATGAAAGACGACCATGAAAGACCAGAGCAGGAAAGACCAGACCATGAAAGACCAAACCAGGAAAGACCAGACCAGGAAAGACCAGACCAGGAAAGACCAGACCAGGAAAGACCAGACCATGAAAGACCAGACCAGGAAAGACCAGACCAGGAAAGACCAGACCAGGAAAGACCAGACCAGGAAAGACCAGACCAGGAAAGACCAGACCAGGAAAGACCAGACCATGAAAGACCAGACCAGGAAAGACCAGACCATGAAAGACCAAACCAGGAAAGACCAGACCATGAAAGACCAAACCAGGAAAGACCAGACCAGGAAAGACCAGGAAAGACCAGACCAGGAAAGACCAGACCAGGAAAGACCAGACCAGGAAAGACCAGACCATGAAAGACCAGACCAGGAAAGACCAAACCAGGAAAGACCAGACCATGAAAGACCAGACCATGAAAGACCAGACCAGGAAAGACCAGAGCAGGAAAGACCAGACCAGGAAAGACCAGACCATGAAAGACCAGACCATGAAAGACCAGACCAGGAAAGACCAGACCAGGAAAGACCAGACCATGAAGAGGTTGAAGAGGTTGTTCCTCCAAACAGCTCCGCTCTACCACGGACACCGGCTCGTCTGTGGTCGACCTGTGAACGCTAGGGTTGGGAATCAAGAACCGGTTCCTGTAGAGAAGCGGTTCCTGTAGAGAACCGGTTCCTGTAGAGAACCGGTCCCTATAGAGAACCGGTCCCTGTAAAGAAGCGGTTCCTGTAGAGAACCGGTTCCTGTAGAGAAGCGGTTCCTGTAGAGAACCGGTTCCTGTAGAGAACCGGTTCCTGTAGAGAACCAGTCCCTATAGAGAACCGGTCCCTGTAAAGAAGCGGTTCCTGTAGAGAACCGGTTCCTGTAGAGAATGGTTCCGTAGAGAGCGGTTCCCTGTAGAGAAGCGGTCCTGTAGAGAAACCGGTTCCTGTAGAGAACCGGTTCCTGTAGAGAACCAGTTCCTGTAGAGACCTGTAGAGAACCGGTCCCTGTAGAGAACCGGTTCCTGTAGAGAACGGTTCCAGAACCGGTTCCTGTAGAGAACCGGTCCCTGTAAAGAAGCGGTTCCTGTAGAGAACCTGTTCCTGTAAGTAGAGAACCGTTCCTGTAGAACCAGTCCCTGTAGAGAACCGGTCCTGTAGAGACCGGTCCCTGTAGAGAAAACCGGTTCCTGTAGAGAACCGGTCCTGTAGACAAACGGTCCCTGTAAGAAGCGGTTCCTGTAGAGAACAAGTTCCTGTAGAGAACCGGTCCCTGTAGAGAAGCGGTTTCCCCTGTAGAGAACCGGTCCCTGTAGAGAACCGGTTCCTGTAGAGAACCGGTCCCTGTAAGAACCGGTTCCTGTAGAGAACCAGTTCCTGTAGAGAACCGGTCCCTGTAAAGAAGTTCCCGGTTCCTGTAGAGAACCGGTTCCTGTAAGAACCGGTTCCTGTAGAGAAACCGGTCCCTGTAAAGAAGCGGTTCCTGTAGAGATCCCTGTTCCTGTAGAGAACCGGTCCCTGTAGAGAACCGGTTCCGTAGAGAACCGGTCCCTGTAAAGAAGTTCCTGTAGAATCCTGTCCTGTAGAGAACCGGTCCTGTAGAGAACCCGTTCCTGTAGAGAACCGGTTCCTGTAGAGAACCGGTTCCTGTAGAGAACCGGTTCCTGTAGAGAAACCAGTCCCTATAGAGAACCGGTCCCTTGAAGAAGCGGTTCCTGTAGAGAACCGGTTCCTGTAGAGAAGCGGTTCCTGTAGAGAAACCGGTTCCTGTAGAGAACCGGTTCTGTAGAGAACCAGTCCCTATAGAGAACCGGTCCCTGTAAAGAGTCCTGTAGAGAACCGGTTCCTGTAGAGAACCTGTAGAGAGCGGTTCCTGTAGAGAACCGGTTCCTGTAGAGAACCGGTTCCTGTAGAGAACCGGTTCCAGAACCGTCCATAGAGAACCGGTCCCTGTAAAGAAGCGGTTCCTGTAGAGAACCGGTTCCTGTAGAGAATTGGTTCCTGTAGAGAACCAGTTCCTGTAGAGAACCGGTCCTGTAGAGAAAGCGGTTCCTGTAGAGATCCTGTTCCTGTAGAGAACCGGTCCCTGTAGAGAACCAGTTCCTGTAGAGAACCGGTTCCCTGTAGAGAACCGGTCCCTGTAGAGAACCGGTCCCTGTAGAGAAGCGGTTCCTGTAGAGAACCGGTCCCTGTAGAGAACCGGTCCCTGTAGAGAAGTTCCTGTAGAGAGAGGTTCCTGTAGAGAACCAGTTCCTGTAGAGAACCGGTCCCTGTAGAGAACCGGTTCCTGTAGAGAAAACCGGTCCCTGTAAGAAGTGGTCCTGTAGAGAACCAGTTCCTGTAGAGAACCGGTCCCTGTAAAGAAGCGGTTCCTGTAGAGAACCGGTTCCTGTAGAGAACCGGTCCCTGTAAAGAAGCGGTTCCTGTAGAGATCCTGTTCCTGTAGAGAACCGGTCCCTGTAGAGAACCGGTTCCTGTAGAGAACCGGTCCCTGTAAAGAAGCGGTTCCTGTAGAGATCCTGTTCCTGTAGAGAACCGGTCCCTGTAGAGAACCGGTTCCTGTAGAGAACCGGTTCCTGTAGAGAACCGGTCCCTGTAGAGAAGCGGTTCCTGTAGAGAACCGGTCCCTGTAAAGAAGCGGTTCCTGTAGAGATCCTGTTCCTGTAGAGAACCGGTCCCTGTAGAGAACCGGTTCCTGTAGAGAACCGGTTCCTGTAGAGAACCAGTCCCTGTAGAGAACCGGTTCCTGTAGAGAAGCGGTCCCTGTAAAGAAGCGGGTTCCTGTAGAGAACCTGTTCCTGTAGAGAAAACCGGTCCCTGTAGAGAACCGGTTCCGGTGTAGAGAACCGGTTCCTGTAGAGAAACCGGTTCCTGTAGAGAACCGGTAGAGAACGGTCCTGTAGAGAACCGGTTCCTGTAGAGAACCGGTCCCTGTATAGAGAAACCGGTCCCTATAGAGAACCGGTCCCTGTAAAGAAGCGGTTCCTGTAGAGAACCGGTTCCTGTAGAGAAGCGGTTCCTGTAGAGAACCGGTTCCTGTAGAGAACCGGTTCCTGTAGAGAACCAGTCCCTATAGAGAACCGGTCCCTGTAAAGAAGCGGTTCCTGTAGAGAACCGGTTCCTGTAGAGAACTGGTTCCTGTAGAGAAGCGGTCCCTGTAGAGAAGCGGTTCCTGTAGAGAACCGGTTCCTGTAGAGAACCGGTTCCTGTAGAGAACCAGTCCCTATAGAGAACCGGTCCCTGTAAAGAAGCGGTTCCTGTAGAGAACCGGTTCCTGTAGAGAATTGGTTCCTGTAGAGAACCAGTTCCTGTAGAGAACCGGTCCCTGTAAAGAAGCGGTTCCTGTAGAGATCCTGTTCCTGTAGAGAACCGGTCCCTGTAGAGAACCAGTTCCTGTAGAGAACAGGTTCCTGTAGAGAACCGGTCCCTGTAGAGAACCGGTCCCTGTAGAGAACAGGTTCCTGTAGAGAACCGGTCCCTGTAGACAACCGGTCCCTGTAGAGAAGCGGTTCCCGTAGAGAACAAGTTCCTGTAGAGAACCGGTCCCTGTAGAGAAGCGGTTTCTGTAGAGAACCGGTCCCTGTAGAGAACCGGTTCCTGTAGAGAACCGGTCCCTGTAAAGAAGTGGTTCCTGTAGAGAACCAGTTCCTGTAGAGAACCGGTCCCTGTAAAGAAGCGGTTCCTGTAGAGAACCGGTTCCTGTAGAGAACCGGTCCCTGTAAAGAAGCGGTTCCTGTAGAGATCCTGTTCCTGTAGAGAACCGGTCCCTGTAGAGAACCGGTTCCTGTAGAGAACCGGTCCCTGTAAAGAAGCGGTTCCTGTAGAGAGTTCCTGTAGAGAACCGGTCCCTGTAGAGAACCGGTTCCTGTAGAGAACCGGTTCCTGTAGAGAACCGGTTCCTGTAGAGAAGCGGTCCCTGTAGAGAAGCGGTTCCTGTAGAGAACCGGTCCCTGTAAAGAAGCGGTTCCTGTAGAGATCCTGTTCCTGTAGAGAACCGGTTCCTGTAGAGAACCGGTTCCTGTAGAGAACCGGTTCCTGTAGAGAAGCAGTCCCTGTAGAGAACCGGTTCCTGTAGAGAAGCGGTCCCTGTAAAGAAGCGGTTCCTGTAGATAACCTGTTCCTGTAGAGAACCGGTCCCTGTAGAGAACCAGTTCCTGTAGAGAACCGGTTCCTGTAGAGAACCGGTTCCTGTAGAGAACCAGAAGGTCAGAAGGTGGTTTTTGTGCAGGGTTAGGGTTACCCTCTCTCCCCCCGTTTCCCCCATCACCACAGATGTTCTTCTTCTATTGTGAGCTACAGTCAAGCTTTGCTGCCCCCGGTGGTGCGTCACAGTAATGGTTCCCCCTCTGAGCGGTCTTCTAGGCTCAGCGCTGCTCTGATCTCCTGACTCGGTCCTCCCGTCTTGTTTCCCGCCCTGTTCATGAGTTTGTGTTTGGGCTTCGTTGTGTAACGTTGCAGACGCACACGCTGTGATGCAACAGCATCCTGCGTGCACGTGTGCGTGCACGGTGGCCGTTGTCGGTGTCACACTGAGGGATTTCCTACCACAAAGGTGCTTCCTGTGTGCACGAGCGTGCAGAGGTTTACCTGAGGAAGAGCAGTTGTAGTAAAACCTGCCTCATGAAAACATCAGGAATAATTCAGCCGTTTATTTTTCTGTTTCCAGGTTAAGAGGTAACGTTAGTGATTGACAGGTCCGTGTGTGTGTGTTCAAACATGTGTGTGTGTATAAATATGATGCAAGAGCTGGTTTGATTGGAGAGTGGCTGCCTGAACCTCACCGGACTTCCTGTTACTGTCATGAAGAAGCAACGGACGCCGACACACCGAAACCAGTCAGCTGCTGTTATATCACACACACACACACACACACACACGCACACACACACACACACACACGCACACACACGCAGCTGTGCACGGAAACTTCAACTGAAACGGTGATCAGACCAACCTGAGGGTTGATGCAGGTTCTGGTCCACATCTGACCGTAGAGCTGCGCCGTAGAGCTGCACCGTAGAGCTGCACCGTAGAGCTGCACCGTAGAGCTCCACCGTAGAGCTGCACCATAGAGCTGCGCCATAGAGCTGCACCGTAGAGCTGCACCGTAGAGCTGCACCATAGAGCTGCGCCATAGAGCTGCACCGTAGAGCTGCACCGTAGAGCTGCACCATAGAGCTGCTCCGTAGAGCTGCTCCGTAGAGCTGCGCCTTAGAGCTGCTCCATAGAGCTGCACCTTAGAGCTGTTCCGTAGAGCTGCGCCGTAGAGCTGCACCGTAGAGCTGCACCCTAGAGCTGCACCATAGAGCTGCGCTGTAGAGCTGCTCCACCAGAGCGACCTGTTGGACCGATGAGGCCTCTGGACTCGTAGCTACGACTGATGCCGGCGGATGTAGAGTTACGTCATCAATAGCAAACACATGATAATGAAGCGCTCTGTTGTTTAGGGCTGTAGCGATACACTAATATCGCAATATGTACGATATATATCGATATTTGTCTTAAGATACATTTACATCATTTTCTGAAAGATTTAAAACGGGACAAAGTGATTTTGGTGACATCTTGTGAGTGTTCCAATAACTTTGACAAGGTAGGTGACTGCAGACAGTGTTACAGAAAGGAGGCCTCTGATTGGTCAATTCTACATCCACGTCATCAAAGAAATGAGGAAGTACCCACATCTGTACGATTCTGGTTCTGAAACTACAAAGATACATATTCTAGTAATTCATGGAGGGAGATAGCGATGAATGTGGGTCTGGATACGGCCGAGACGGTGAGGAAGTGGAAAAACACAAGAGATACGTTTAGTAAGTTTAGCTAGTTCGTGATTGTCCCTCTCCGTTGTGGCGTTGAATAACATAGCGGAGATGCGCTTCAACATTGAGCATAAATCAAAAGTAACTACGACATACCGGCGACAAGCTAACTGCGACGCATTACCGCGAGAGTAAACACAGCCCTTAAAGCCGGCGTTTTCCACCACTGAATACGGTCTCAAATCCTGACAGATACAGTTTGGCTAGCTCTCAGTTAGCATTAGCTTGTCTGGGTGGTCACTCATCTGCTGGTTCCTGGGTTCATTAATGAGCAACGTTCATGAGTCCAGAGAAGGTTGAGATGATTAACAAAGATTTAATGAACGGGGCTCGGTGTCTCCACGTCGGGTCACTTCCTGTTGGGCGTTCCCACTCCGTGAACGCTCTTCTTCTGGTGATTCAGCTTTTGTTTGTCACCAGTTGTGTCGCTGGGATCCAGAACCGGCCCGGTTCTGGAGGTCAGCAGCATCATCAGTGATGAGCTGGTGGATGTTTCTGAACCGGCCCGGTTCTGGAGGTCAGCAGCATCATCAGTGATGAGCTGGTGGATGTTTCTGAACCGGCCCGGTTCTGGAGGTCAGCAGCATCATCAGTGATGAGCTGGTGGATGTTTCTGAACCGGCCCGGTTCTGGAGGTCAGCAGCATCAGTGGTGAGCTGGTGGATGTTTCTGAACCGGCCCGGTTCTGGAGGTCAGCAGCATCATCAGTGATGAGCTGGTGGATGTTTCTGAACCGGCCCGGTTCTGGAGGTCAGCAGCATCAGTGATGAGCTGGTGGATGTTTCTGAACCGGCCCGGTTCTGGAGGTCAGCAGCATCATCAGTGATGAGCTGGTGGATGTTTCTGAACCGGCCCGGTTCTGTAGGTCAGAAGCATCATCAGTGATGAGCTGGTGGATGTTTCTGAACCGGCCCGGTTCTGGAGGTCGGCAGCATCATCAGTGATGAGCTGGTGGATGTTTCTGAACTGGCCCGGTTCTGGAGGTCAGCAGCATCATCAGTGGTGAGCTGGTGGATGTTTCTGAACTGGCCCGGTTCTGGAGGTCAGCAGCATCAGTGGTGAGCTGGTGGATGTTTCTGAACCGGCCCGGTTCTGGAGGTCAGCAGCATCAGTGGTGAGCTGGTGGATGTTTCTGAACCGGCCCGGTTCTGAAGGTCAGCAGCATCAGTGATGAGCTGGTGGATGTTTCTGAACCGGCCCGGTTCTGGAGGTGCTGAGCTGGTGGATGTTTCTGAACCGGCCCGGTTCTGGAGGTGATGAGCTGGTTGATATCTGGATCGGTCGTGGAGCAGCAGCAGCGTCCGAGCCTCCGGACCTCCGGACCGCCCCCACCAGCTCTTCTTTGATTCTAACCGGGTCGAGCACCCTGAGTTTGCGCTCTCGGATCTTTGTAGTCCGACTCTGATTCGCGTTACCGTCAAGCTTCCCGCCCCGCAGGCCGGCGCTCGTCTCGTTAGCCCGCCGGCCAAACAGCGCGTGTTAACATGGAGCTAAAGCGAGCGCGGTGCCGTTGAGTCTGGTGGCGTCGGCCGTCCGGAGGGATCACGTTTGGCGGTTTCACTGTCTGTTTTCATTTCTTAAGTCGATCAACGAGCCGTTCTGCCCCCCAAAAAGAATTTCCTTTAATTATCTCGGCGTTCCTCCCCGAGCTGTTGGCCTGTCAGCGGCTTCAGCCTCAGCATCTCGCTCCGCTGAACTTCCCTCCATCCTTCCCAGCAACTTGAAGTTGGCCGAGGCCTTGAACTCCTCTCCAGGGGTGGAGGGGTGGTGGTGGTCGGGGGGGGGGGCTGACAACCCTTCACTTCGCTCTGCTCCAGTTCTGGCCCAGTTACGTCCCTCCTGGGCCAAACCAGAACAAGTTCAGAAGAAAGTAACTCAAAATAAACAAGACAAGTTTATGTAGGTACTCTGGAAGGAGTTGGGAGTCAATTTGCTCGTCGTCCTCGTTTAAAATGATCATTTCATAAATTTTCATGACATCCAGATGCAAGTAGCAGCGATCCAGAGATATTAAATCTGTTGTTTCTCCTTTAGTGAGTTTAGTTTGTGTTGCTTCAGTATAAAAACCTGTTTGTTTCCAGCCAGTAGCTTTATTCTCCGTACAGTTAGAGCTCCGACCACAGAGGACAGGAAGGATTTTCAGACCTGCTAACCTGCTAGCAGCTTTGGCTCAAGTTCACTGGTGGGTAAAACGTGGCCCGGGGGCCGCTAGTGGCCCCTGGAAGGTCTCAGCCTGGTCCTCATCAAGAGCTGGTAGCTGGTAGTTATATGAAGCCACAGACGGGTGTTGTTGATGGTGTTAGCAGTAGGGGTGTAATGCTACATGTATTTGTATTGAACCGTTTCGGTACGGCTAGCTCGGTTCGGAACGGAGGCGTACCGAACGAGTTTCCACACGGACATATTAAGTAGAGGACCGCACGTTGTGGAGCAGAGCGCTGCAGCCGCACATGCACAGTTGCGCGCACACGAGACAACAAACCAGTGTTGCCAACTTAGCAACTTTGTCGCTATATCTAGCGACTTTCCAGACCCCCCTAGTGACTTAATTTGTAAAAAGCGACTAGCGACAAATCTAGCTACTTTTTCTGGTGATTTTGAGACTCACGCGCACTCAAACCGCTAGGTTTGAAGCCATCACATCACAGCTAGCGCGCGGTCAGGGCGAGTTTGTGTGTGCGGACTGGGCGCGTGTCACCACATACACAGGCCCCGCCCCCCACACCACCCCGCCCCCCCGCCCCCCACGCACACAAACACCCCGCCCCCCGCGCACACAAAACCCCGCCCCCCGCGCGAGACGAGACAACTCTAGCTTTTCCCTCCTCTCCACGTCCCCTCAATAATAATAATAATAATGATAATAATAATAATAATAATTCTTGTTCTTATTATTTACTATTTGTTATTATAAATATGCATAAAAATAAAAGCAAGTTCTACAGCAACAAAAAAAGTTTGTTGATATGTAAATAGTTCGATTGGGAAGAGAAATCATGTGGCATGCAGTACAAAAAAAAAAAAAAAACTTGTTACCTTCTCGTCCACATTTTAGCCAGAATATCATACCGGGACTTTACGAAAAAATAAAATGATTAGTTTTTAAAGAAACAGTCTGAGCCTTATTCATGTTATTTAATCTGAGCAACAACTTGAAACTGTTCAGTGTTGCAACTGTTCAATTTTGCACATCAGATGGATATTTTCTTTAAGCAAAAGTCTGAGCCAATGTTATTTTATTTTGTTTTTCAAAATATCTACATTTCAGAATATTGTATTTATATTTTTGAGCAAAATTCTAGCTTTGTATAGGCTAATGTTCCTATTGTTAAAAAGCACAAAAGTGCGTAATAAACAACTAGCACATTTATATTTTGCATTTTGTTTTCTTACTGTACCGAAAATGAACCGAACCGTGACCTCAAAAACCGAGGTACGTACCGAACCGAGAGTTTTGATTACCGTTACACATCTAGTTAACAGTGTTTCTAATGCTCCAGACTCAGTGCTGTTACCAGCAGGTTCCACATCAACGACCCAGAAACAACTTATAAAACCATTTATTTAAGGGTTTTTATAGCAGAACGTGTACAAAGGTCCATCTAACTCAGATGTTTTACCTTATTTTATTTTATTCACTTTACTTGTATCTCACCACTTGGTTTAGTTTAAAGCCATTAGAAACCCCTGAAGTCCTCAGAGGTGATGATGACGTTGATGCCCCGCCCACAGGACTCTAATTAATCAGGACGTTGTGACGAACCCTCGGTTTAATGTCGACTTTAACGGGGACAGATGATTCAGTTGGTTCACTAAATGTGCTTTAATTCAGATGTTCAGGGACTGTGACATCACAGGTCTCAAACACTGAGTTTGAGGACGTGGACGTCTGGAGGGGGCGGGGTAACGAGGCGCCAACATGGCGCTTTGATGCTGCCGCTCGGCCTCAGTTTGTCTTTAAACATTAAGATTTAAACTGTTTTAAATCTGTTGGACAGATTTGATCAAAACTAGAAGCTATTTGAGTAAAACTGAACAGAAATGATAATTCATTTCTTATTTTCCTCCAGTGAGGAGGACTGGGCGTCGGGGTGGGCGGTGCTTCCGGGGTTTTATGTGACAGCGGCTCCGCCTCCGCCCCCCCGCTTGAACACACAAAGTTTGATCAGCTTTTTGTCGCAGCACCGCGGGGGTGGGGGGTGAGGTGGGGTGGGAAATTATAAAAGTGTCACCCCTCTTTCATCAGCGTTCACTCAGGAGTCGATCCTCCATTTGAGGCACATTTTCATGCAAATAACGCCGTCACTTTTTTTTTCTCCCCCGACGTTTCCCTAATAGCTTCTTACAAATGATGTGCCATTACAAGGAGGTTTATTTAAACAAATTTAATACGTCTTTAATCAACCCTCGGCAAGCGCCTTTCAAAAGGTCACACGCCACATCAGGACGGGCTGGATGAACCCCCCCACCCCCCCCCCCACCCCTCACACAACGCGGCATTAGCTCAGGGATGGAGGGGAGGGAGGGAGAATTATTTCACGGACAACTCATTTTAAGCAAATCTTTATTTACATTTTTATTCAGTTATTAAATTTTATTTCATCAGGCGACACAGAGGGCGGGTCCTCCGGCTCACGTACTGATGGAGACGTCTAATCTGGGAGCAGGAGGGGGCGGGGCTTAACCCTCAGCCTCTGATGATGCAAGCGGCTGCCGAGCAGCAGGAACACGGACGTCATAGAGATGTTTTAACAGATAAATATGGCTGAGGGAAGACGGAAAGCAGAATAAATTCAGATTAGGAGAGGCCCCGCCCCCTGACCTGGTTCAGGTCAGGGGGCGGGGCCTCAAACCCACTGAAGCAGGTCAGAGGTCAGGTGTTGAGTTGGTGTTCATGTTTACTGGGGTGAGTATTAGCAAGGACCTGGCAATACGATAAGTATCAAGATACTTGGAGCACTATACGATATTATCGCAATATCACGATATATTGTGATATTCTACCAGTTAATAACCAGTTAAGTTGCTGTATATGTTCATCAGATGATATTGATCATTCAGAGGACAAATCGAGTCAAAACTATTTGCTTCAAAACAACCTATTTATTGTTTATTATTAGTGTTTTTGAAATAAATTGACATTAGGAGCTGAAAATTTGTTTTTATATTGGGTGGCCGAAAATCGCGATATATTGCCAAATCAGTTTTTTTCACACTACTAATGTTTACAATGATCTCTTTTTCTAAACGCTTCTAAGTCCCTAAAAATGCAGGAACTTTGCTTTAACATGGCTTTAATTCCTAAACTGGCAATGACATGTTATTTAGTGTGTTTACATGGGAAGTTTAATTCCTCTTTAATTCAGAATTAAAATTAAGTCCTATTTAAAATGATTAAAAATTACCATGTTAACACCTAATTCTGAATGAAAATGTCCATTCTGAATTAAACTTAAATCTGAAGTCAGTGTCTGGTTTATTCTGATTTTAAATCTGAATAGAATAATTGTGCGGTCATGTAAACACTCATTCCGCTTTAAATTAATTCCCGTCTTTCTGCGCATGCTAGTTCCTGTCTGTCGCCATGACGCTTATATTCCGCGTTGGGTTTGTTTTTAAAACAAAGTTTCAAGATGGCGGCACGCAGTAAACGGTGGTCAAGAGCAGAGACGATTTATTCAATAAATAGCTTGTTGTTCTTCATCGAGTGTTTGTTTTCTTCCGGTAGACGTAAATACGTAAAGACGTCCGCCCCCCCCCCATCCAATCAGAACCCTTCCCAACCCCCAGACCTGAAGCTGGACTGGATAAAGCCGATCAAACGTGTTTTCCATGTAAACCTTAATTCAGAATTACTATTTCCATGTAAACTCGAAGGAAAATAGTTTAATTCTGAATCATTTAATTCAGAATAATTAATTCTGAATTAAAAAACATCACGTGACCGTTGACATTGTGAAACCACTTATAGACTTTGATCACATCCTGTTTTATTTCAGATCTGTGGTGGACGTGTTTATAAACTGTGTCGTCGTCCAATAATGTCCCAACTGTTTTATAAACCCGAGGGTCCAGTTGGGTCCAGAGACCCGCCAGACGCTGCAGGAAGCTGCAAACCCCAACTAAAACCATGAAGTAAAGCCCACTCCAGACATAAAGGAGGGTGTGGTCTTACCTTGGCGGTGAGTGTGGTGAGGCTCCGCCCACAGCCTGTATGACACATGCAGCCTCCGTTTAACGTGTTATTAGGCCTCACAGAGACCAGAACCTCCCCAGACTGGAGGGTTCTGGCTGATAACTGAGCGTTATCTGTTACAGTTACTCATGTTGATGCTGTTGGTCAGGGCAGGATGACAGGTGATGACAGGTGATGACAGGTGATGAAAGGTGTGAATATCCAGGGCTGCAGCCTGAGCAGACCTCACACCTCATTGTAATTAAAATCCAGGGCTGGACTGATTCTGGAGGACTCGGTGTGTCGGATCACAGCGGCCGAGCCGAGCTGAGCGTCTTCATTTTTGGGTGGGTGGGGGGTGGGGGGGGGGGGGGGGTTAACCCTTTCCAGGCTAATGCCTTTTTCTCAGGGTGGCATTTACACAAAATGAATTGCTTGCTTAGACGCAGCTAACTAAATAAAAGACAGCGGGGGCTGATACTATGAAAAATGGATTTTCATTACTGTTTCATTGATTCTAGTAAATAAGGGCCCGGGGCCCGATCCGCTAAGGCTGCAAAACGGTAATAATTTAATCTGAGGTGACACAGACCAAAATGTATGTGGACAAAAAAAAATCATCCTTGAATATTAAACAAGAGCCGCGAGATAGGAGGGGGGAGGGGGGAGGGGGGGGGTGTATTTAGATGTATGCAGATTGCCGTCCAAGCTATTTAAAAACAAGAATTAGGTATTCCTGTCATAAATCACGTTTGCCGCCACGGATACGCCTTGTTATGTCGGTGTTTAACGGAAACCTGAAAGGTTAAAGCACTCGGTGCATTAAATTGTACAAGGATAATTAATACTTTTCTCCTGGCTATTTATAAAATATGGAGAATAGAGTCGGCCGAGCCGTGACGGCGCAAACACGAACACGCAGGATCCCACGCAGGTAAAAGAGCCAACACCTGGAAGGTAAAAGAGAGAACACCTGGGAGGTAAAGAGCCAACACCTGGGAGGTAAAAGCCAACACCTGGGGTAAAAGAGAGAAAACACCTGGGAGGTAAAAGAGAGAAAAACCTGGGAGTAAAAGAAGACTGGAGGTAAAGAGAAACACCTGGGAGGTAAAAGAGCCGACACCTGGGAGGTAAAAAGCCAACACTGGGAGGTAAAAGAGAAAACACCTGGGAGGTAAAAGAGAAAACACCTGGGAGGTAAAGAGAAAAACACCTGGGAGTAAAAGAGCAAACACCTGGGAGGTAAAAACACCTGGGAGGTAAAAAGCCAACACCTGGAGGTAAAAGAGCCAACACCTGGGAGGTAAAAGAGCCAACACCTGGGAGGTAAAAGAGCCAACACCTGGGAGGTAAAAGAGCCAAGAGCCAACACCTGGGAGGTAAAGCAGAGAAAAACACCTGGGAGGTAAAAGAGCCAACACCTGGGAGGTAAAAGAGCCGACACCTGGGAGGTAAAAGAGCCAAACACCTGGGAGGTAAAAGAGAAAAACACCTGGGAGGTAAAAGAGCAAACACCTGGGAGGTAAAAGAGCAAACACCTGGGAGGTAAAAGAGCCAACACCTGGGAGGTAAAAGAGCCAAGAGCCAACACCTGGGAGGTAAAACAGAGAAAAAACACCTGGGAGGTAAAAGAGCCAACACCTGGGAGGTAAAAGAGCCAAAACACCTGGGAGGTAAAAGAGCCAACACCTGGGAGGTAAAAGAGCCAACACCTGGGAGGTAAAAGAGCCAACACCTGGGAGGTAAAAGAGCCAACACCTGGGAGGTAAAAGAGCCAACACCTGGGAGGTAAAAAACCTGGGAGGTAAAAGAGACACCTGGGAGGTAAAAGAGCCACAACCTGGGAGGTAAAGAGCCAAACACCTGGGAGGTAAAAGAGCCAACACCTGGGAGGTAAAAGACCGAACACCTGGGAGGTAAACAGAGAAAAACACCTGGGAGGGTAAAAGAGCCAACACCTGGGGAGGTAAAAGAGCCAACACCTGGGAGGTAAAAGAGCCAAACACCTGGGAGGTAAAAGAGCCAACACCTGGGAGTAAAAGAGCCAACACCTGGGAGGTAAAAGAGAAAAACACCTGGGAGGTAAAAAAAGAGCCAACACCTGGGAGGTAAAAGAGCCAACACCTGGGAGGTAAAAGAGAGAAAAACACCTGGGAGGTAAAAGAGCCAACACCTGGGAGGTAAAAACCAACACCTGGGAGGTAAAAGAGCCGACACCTGGGAGGTAAAAGAGCCAACACCTGGGAGGTAAAAGAGCCAAAACACCTGGGAGGTAAAAGAGCCAACACCTGCGAGGTAAAAGAACGAACACCTGGGAGGTAAAACAGAGAAAAACACCTGGGAGGGAAAAGAGCCAACACCTGGGAGGTAAAAGAGCCAACACCTGGGAGGTAAAAGAGCAAACACCTGGGAGGTAAAAGAGCCAACACCTGGGAGGTAAAAGAGCCAACACCTGGGAGGTAAAAGAGCAACACCTGGGAGGTAAAAGAGCCAACACCTGGGAGGTAAAAGAGCCAACACCTGGGAGGTAAAAGAGCCAACACCTGGGAGGTAAAAGAGAAAAGAGCCAACACCTGGGAGGTAAAAGAGCCAAACACCTGGGAGGTAAAAGAGCCAACACCTGGGAGGGTAAAAGAGGAAAAACACCTGGGAGGTAAAAGAGCCAACACCTGGGAGGTAAAAGAGCCAACACCTGGGAGGTAAAAGAGCCAACACCTGGGAGGTAAAAGAGAAAACACCTGGGAGGTAAAAGAGCCAACACCTGGGAGGTAAAAGAGCCAACACCTGGGAGGTAAAAGAGAAAAAAACCTGGGAGGTAAAAGAGCCAACACCTGGGAGGTAAAAGAGCCAACACCTGGGAGGTAAAAGAGCCGACACCTGGGAGGTAAAAGAGCCAACACCTGGGAGGTAAAAGAGCCAATACCTGGGAGGTAAAAGAGCCAACACCTGGGAGGTAAAAGAGAAACACCTGGAGGTAAAAGAGCCGACACCTGGGAGGTAAAAGAGCCAACACCTGGGAGGTAAAAGAGAAAAACACCTGGGAGGTAAAAAGGAAAAAAAACACCTGGGAGGTAAAAGAGAGAAAACACCTGGGAGGTAAAAGAGCCAACACCTGGGAGGTAAAAGAGAGAAAAACACCTGGGAGGTAAAAAAGAGAAAACACCTGGGAGGTAAAAGAGCCAACACCTGGGAGGTAAAAGAGCCAACACCTGGGAGGTAAAAGAGCCAACACCTGGGAGGTAAAGAGCCAAAACCTGGGAGGTTAAAAGAGCCAACACCTGGGAGGTAAAAGAGCCAACACCTGGGAGGTAAAAGAGCCAACACCTGGGAGGTAAAAGAGCCAACACCTGGGAGGTAAAGAGGAAACACCTGGAGGTAAAAGAGCAAACACCTGGGAGGTAAAAGAGCCAACACCTGGGAGGTAAAAGAGCCAACACCTGGGAGGTAAAAGAGCCAACACCTGGGAGGTAAAAGAGCCAACACCTGGGAGGTAAAAGAGCCAACACCTGGGTAAAGGAGAGTAAAGAGCCAACACCTGGAGGTAAAAGAGCCCAACACCTGGGAGGTAAAAGAGCCAACACCTGGGAGGTAAAAGAGCCGACACCTGGGAGGTAAAAGAGCCGACACCTGGGAGGTAAAAGAGCCAACACCTGGGAGGTAAGAGAGAGAACACCTGGGAGGTAAAAGAGCCGACACCTGGGAGGTAAAAGAGCCAACACCTGGGAGGTAAAAGAGCCAACACCTGGGAGGTAAAAGAGCCAAACCTGGGAGGTAAAAGAGCCAACACCTGGGAGGTAAAAGAGCCAACACCTGGGAGGTAAAAGAGCCAACACCTGGGAGGTAAAAGAGCCAACACCTGGGAGGTAAAAGAGCCGACACCTGGGAGGTAAAAGAGCCGACACCTGGGAGGTAAAAGAGCCAACACCTGGGAGGTAAAAGAGCCAACACCTGGGAGGTAAAAGAGCCAACACCTGGGAGGTAAAAGAGAACACCTGGGAGGTAAAAGAGGAAACACCTGGAGGCTGCAGGGCCTGAACAGGTGAAAAGGTTAGCGTTAACACTAACCCTGACAGCTGAACCCAGATAATCTGCGGTTGGTTATCGAGGCTGCGCCCTGCAGCGCCACGGCTGCATGCGTGCACGTCAGCGCCGCACGTCAGTGCTGTTAATTAGTGCCTGTTAGCGGTAAGCTAGTGCAGACTCCCTAATTTGACAAGTCTGCTGCAGAGGTGTTGACCTCCGACGCTCGCCGGCGTCAGCTCCGTCAAAGATGGCACCTCAGGGAGCGAGGTGTTGCCTCTACCTGGCTCCGTCACACCTCCGCGACACCTGGGAGGTAAAAGAGCCAACACCTGGGAGGTAAAAGAGCCAACACCTGGGAGGTAAAAGAGGAAACACCTGGGAGGTAAAAGAGCAAACACCTGGGAGGTAAAAGAGCCAACACCTGGGAGGTAAAAGAGGAAACACCTGGAGGCTGCAGGGCCTGAACAGGTGAAAGGGTTAGCGTTAACACTAACCCTGACAGCTGAACCCAGATAATCTGCGGTTGGTTATCGAGGCTGCGCCCTGCAGCGCCACGGCTCCTGACTGCACTGCTACATGCGTGCACGTCAGCGCCGCTAATTAGTGCCTGTTAGCGGTAAGCTAGTGCAGACTCCCTAATTTGACAAGTCTGCTGCAGAGGTGTTGACCTCCGACGCTCGCCGGCGTCAGCTCCGTCAAAGATGGCACCTCAGGGAGCGAGGTGTTGCCTCTACCTGGCTCCGTCACACCTCCGCGACGTGCTGTCGAGGTCTGGCTCGTAGCGCGAGTGTCGGGGGGGCGGGGGGGGGGGGGGTGGGGGGGTGTGAACGTGAGCGGTCGCCTTGTGGAGTTTGACTAAATTAGTTGAAAAAGAAAAAAGAAAGCCAGGTCATTTGGCAAATGGCGGCTCGGCGCGTGAGCAAAAGGCGACTTGACAAGTGTCCGAGCCCATTACGCCGCGTTAGCCCGCTCGCCGACTCGCGCTCCAGCGGTTATTACGCGCCTTGAACACGCGCCGAGACGATCATGTCACGTTTGGGAGATAATAGCCTCGGCATACAAAAGCACAACATCTGGAGCGAGAGCGAAGATTTCCCGCTTCCCGCTCCGTCTGATAAAGGTATCAGCTTAACAACCTCACATGATGTAGGTTACATGCTTTGGTGTGCAATTGCGCCCACGTTTACCCCCCCCCCCCCCCCCCCCCCCCCCCCCCCCCCGCCATCTTTCTCTCTGACTTGCTCTGCTGAAGGTGCTCAGGTTTCCCGCCGAGGAGCTCTGCTAATCCATGCGCACAATCGCCGCCGCTCCCGATAACGAGGGCGCTCTCTCCGTTGGCGTGCGTGCAGGAACCGCTCTGACCGCGTCTCGACGCCGCGTTCATCAGCGCAGGAGGGGGGGCGGGGGGGGAGGGGGGTCGCGCCGATGAGCAATGCTGTAGCGAAGCGTCAAAGATCCGTCCCTCCCTCGCCGTAACCACGGCTGACCTTTTCAGCGTTCGCCAGAGTCTGAGCGCCAGCCTCCATCTTCATCACGCTGACGAGGACGAGTCGTTACTGGGACGCCACATCTGCACTGACACCGACTCCTCTGCCTTTCCCTCCCTTTAAAGGGAAGAGCGCTGACATGGAAAAGGCCCAAACTGGGAGGACTGGGAGGACTGGTTGCTGCTCCGCTGATACTTCTGTTACACGTTTACGGTAAAAATGACCAAACCGAGCCGTCACGTCTGTTCCCTTTAAAAACCTTCGCTGAAACCAGTAGAGCTGCAGTCGCCCAGCGCTGGAGGAAACCCCGACTGCTGGGGGGGTTCAAATATTGAAATGCACCTTAAGGACCTGTTTTTGTTTTATAATAAAGACCATTTGGCAGCAAGTTTTTCCTCATATTTTTAATCTACTGTAGAGCAGTGATTCCCAAAGTGTGGGCCGCGGCCCCCTGGTGGGCCGTCGTGGGACTGCAGGTGGGCCGTGAGAGGTCATTAAAATTAAACAAATGTGTTTTAAATCCTCGATCTTTTTTAAATATGTTTTGAATTAGTTTAAAATATTCATGAAATTAAAAAAAAAAAAAAAAACATTAAGAAGTAATAAAACAAACCAGTTGCGTGTTATTCTACCGTCATCTTAACTTAATATGACAAGTGTCACCTTATTTGTTGACCCCTCACATTAATATCGGATCATGGTTCCTGGTCCTGTATGTTGATCACAGTTGTGATTAAAGGTTCTGGTGGGCTGAGGAGATTTTTAACATTTTAAATTGGTCCTTGGTATTCTAAAGTTTGGGAACGGCTGCTGTAGAGAGAAGCTGAAACGGAAATGACAGTTTTACATGAGCTGTTCCTTCAATGCTAATGCTAATGCTAATGTGAACCCTGGTTGGTTCAGATTTCAGAACTAGATCAATAGTTTTCGACAGTTAAAATGGATAAAATAATTGCTGTTTGTGGTGGTGTAGTATATGGGCAGTGGTGATTATTGTGACAAATAACTGCTTGCAGAAGCATTAAAAAAGAATTTAAAAATGAACTAAAAAAAGAACTATTTAGTTAATTTTTTGAAATGGTGAACTGAACTAATTCATTTTAATTTCTGTGAACTCTGAACTGAACTAGCTGATGTAGAAAGTGAACTACCCAACACTGTCATCAGGTCGTCCACGTCCTCCACCTTCAACCCAAACGAAGCCTTTAATCAGACAGAATATGGAAGAGTGTGAATTTAATGCAGTTTTCAGCCGTTGAGTTGCAGTTCAGCTCATCTAGAAGTTAATTCAGTAGAAAAACAAAGAGCTTTAAATCATTCAGACCTGGAGAATCAGCCTCTGCCTTCATCACTGTCTGAGGAGGTGATTTCAATTTCACGGTAAAGTTTACTCCTGAATTTAAGAAAATATTTGCTGTTTGCTCGCCAACAATTAGTGGAAGATAAACACAAACCGAATAGTTGTGGTGCCCCGTAATTATTCCTAATAGCAAATTAAGCCTCTTCCTCTTTACTTATTAATTAATGCTAATAAATCATTTCATTAAAAAACAAAATCAACTACAGATGAGACAAAGGAAGAGCATCCGTCACCTGTGGGGGGGCATAAGGGCATTTTACACTACTTTTGAATTCATTATTTGATTTTGCGTATACAATGCGATTAATCATGATCAGAGAAATAATGCAATTAATCGCGGTTATAACTTTTAATCGTTGCCCAGCCCTACTTCTGACATATCACCTGGTCCAGGTGGTCTGACGACTCATCTACCTGCGTTGTAGCTCAGGTGCGACTGTATCAGACTACATGCTACATGTATGTAGTCGTAGTCTCCAACACGTGTTCAGCCTGTTTCTTTATTAAATGGTGGTTTGTGGTTTGTTGCATCAGAGGAGGAGCCACATGGGCCCCAGGTATCCCCCCCGGTGCCAACCACAGACCCTCTGTTGGGCAACCCGTGGACGCCAGGGACGCCACGTCTTCCTCACAACGGCCGGAGCTATTCAGAGCGCCGCTGGAAACACCTTTCCCTGATGTGCGTGACACGTTCAACACTTTCTCACGCTGTCGCGTTACAAAAGTTCAGCTTTTCCCCGACAGGATGTGGCGAAGCTTTCAGGCTGAGCGCGAGCGTGCGTGGACGTGTTTGACCTGAAGTGAATATTTAAGGCTGATGTACTAAAATCTGTCTTCATTAATTAGTAAAAGCATTTTTATATATAAAAAATGTAAGAAAATGAGCAGAGTTTGAGCCTGAAAGCATCAGCGGCGGTGACGCGGTCGTAGGTGACAGACTGATGACAGTTCATCATGTTTGACTTCAAGGAAAAATAAAAATAAAAAGTACATATAAGCTGCAGTAAATAATGCATTTGTCCTGCAGGTCTGATGTCACGTCAGTCGCTGCACTAATGCACCTTTAATTTTTAGTGAATCAGTCAGAAAGAGCCGTGACACACGAGTGTTTCTGAGGTAACGATGGCTGACAGTCTACGCTCCCTGAGAGCTCGCCGCCGCCGGGGGGGGGGGGGGGGGTTGTCTCTGCAGCGACGACGCTCTCTGGTCCTCCTGATAGCAGCGTGAAAATCACCGGCGCTCCTGATTCACACGGATAAGAGTTTATTTATTTATTTATCTTTTTCATGAGAAGCTTCCTAGTGACGAAGGAGGAAAGTATCTGGGGCGGTGGGCGTGGCCCCCGGCAGGGAGGCGGGAGGAGATGCTGTTTCATCTGAGAGATTCAAAAGACTTGAGCAATGAAAATTTTAAAATAATTAGTAATGTACATATTAAACCAGCAGCAGCAGCGATGCAGCTGCTTCCACCGCCGTCTCCCTGCCACTAATTGACTTTCTTGCTTGTAAAACAATCGGTTTGTTTCAGCTCTGAATGTTTGCTCTGTTTGGTGAATGGCGGCTGAAGGATTCTGGGAAGGACGACGTTCAGAGATCGTTCACCCTGCAGACGCTTCATTGGTGCAACGACATCCAGACACCAAACAGGCGAGACGTGATGTTTGGAGACGATGGAAACCTGCAGAAGCAAAAGAAATATAGTCAGTCTGGATTCTGACGCTTTGTGGTCCTCAACATCCTCAACATCATCAACATCCTCAACATCATCAACATTCTCAAGATCATCAACATCCTCAACATCAACATCCTCAACATCATCTACATTCTCAACATCCTCAACATCATCAACATCATCAACATCCTCAACATCCTCAACATCCTCAACATATTCAACATCCTCAACATAATCAACATCCTCAACATCATCAGCATCATCAACATCATCTACATTCTCAACATCCTCAACATCCTCAACATATTCAACATCCTCAACATCATCAACATCATCAACATCATCAACATCATCTACATTCTCAACATCCTCAACATCCTCAACATATTCAACATCCTCAACATCATCAACATCCTCAACATCATCAGCATCCTTAACATAATCAACATCCTCAACATCATCAGCATCATCAACATCATCTACATCCTCAACATCAACATCCTCAACATCATCAGCATCCTTAACATAATCAACATCATCAACATCATCAACATCCTCAACATCATCAACATCCTCAACATCATCAACATCCTCAACATCATCAGCATCATCAACATCCTCAACATCCTCAACATCCTCAACATATTCAACATCCTCAACATAATCAACATCATCAGCATCCTTAACATAATCAACATCCTCAACATCATCTACATCCTCAACATCCTCAACATCCTCAACATCATCAACATCAACACTCAACATCATCAACATCCTCAACATCATCTCAACATCCTCAACATCATCAACATCCTCAACATAATCAACATCCTCAACATCATCAACATCCTCAACATCCTCATCATCATCAACATCCTCAACATCATCAACATCAACATCCTCAACATCATCAACATCCTCAACATTATCAACATCCTCATCATCCTCAACATCATCAGCATCATCAACATCCTCAACATCATCAACATCCTCAACATCCTCAACATCATCAACATCATCAGCATCCTCAACATCATCAACATCATCAACATCAACATCCTCAACATAATCATTATCCTCAACATCCTCAACATCATCAACATCCTCAACATCCTCAACATCCTCAACATCCTCAACAACATCAACATCCTCAACATCAACATCCTCAACATCATCAACATCCTCAACATAATCAACATCCCCAACATCCTCACCATCAACATCCTCAACATCAACATCCTCAACATAATCAACATCCCCAACATCCTCAACATCAACATCCTCAACATCATCAACATCAACATCCTCAACATCATCAACATTCTCACATCACATCCTCAACATCATCAACATCATCAACATCCTCCTCAACATCCTCAACATCCTCAACATCCTCAACATATTCAACATCCTCAACATCATCAACATCCCAACATCATCACAACATCAACATCATCATCATCAACATCCTCAACATCCTCAACATCCCTCAACATCCTCAACATCATCAACATCCTCAACATAATCAACATCCTCAACATCATCAACATCATCAACATCATCTACATTCTCAACATCCTCAACATCCTCAACATCCTCAACATCCTCAACATCAACATCATCAACATCATCAACATCATCAACATCCTCAACATCCTCAACATCATCAACATCCTCAACATCATCAACATCCTCAACATCATCAGCATCATCAACATCCATCAACATACCTCAACATCCTCAACATCATCAACATCAACATCCCCAACATCATCAACATCCTCAACATAATCAACATCCTCAACATCATCAACATCTCAACATCCTCAACATCCTCAACATCATCAACATCCTCAAACATCATCACACATCCATCAACATCATCAACACATCCTCAACATCATCAACATCCTCAACAACATCCATCAACATCCTCAACAATCCTCAACATCCTCAACATCCTCAACTCAACATCATCAACATCCTCAACATCAGCAACAACACACCCAACATCATCAACATCCTCAACATCATCAACATCCTCAACATCCTCAAACATCATCAACACATCAACTCCTCAACATCCTCAACATCACATCACATCATCAACATCAACATCAATCAACATCAACATCAACATCAACATCAACATCAACATCCAGCAACATCCTCAACATCCTCACACAACATCAACATCCTCAACATCAACATCCTCAACATAATCAACATCAACACCAACATCAACATCCTCAACATCAACATCCCCAACATCATCAACATCAACATCCTTAACATCAACATCCTCAACATCAACAACCTCAACATCCCAACCATCAACATCAACATCAACATCATCAACATCACAATCAACACATCCATCCGCAACATCAACTCAACATCATCAACATCAACATCCTCAACATCAACATCCTCAACATCAACATCCTCAACATCATCAGCATCAACATCCTCAACATCATCAGCATCAACATCATCAACGTCCTCAACATCATCCTCGACATCATCCTCGACATCATCATCCTCAACATCATCAACATCAACATCCTCATCATCAACATCAACATCCTCAACATCCTCAACATCCTTAACATCATCAACATCCTCAACATCAACAACCTCAACATCCCCAACATCATCAACATCAACATCCTCAACATCATCAACATCAACATCAACATCAACATCCTCAACATCAACATCCTCAACATCATCAACATCCTCAAAATAATCAACATCCTCAACATCAACATCCTCAACATCATCAGCATCAACATCATCAACGTCCTCAACATCATCCTCGACATCATCCTCGACATCATCCTCGACATCATCAACATCCTAAACATCAACATCCTCATCATCAACATCCCCAACATCAACATCCTCAACATAATCAACATCCCCAACATCCTCAACATCCTCAACATCATCAGATGATCTATGAGGGATGAGGATGAATCTGCTGATGTTCCCGGTGGTTGCAGCTTCTCTCCTGAAGGACGACAGCTCTGCTCATCAGTTAAAGTCTGAGGCGGGAAAACTAAATGAATGAAAAAAATTAACAGTTCAGCAGCTTGGAGGTCTGGGCCTCAGTTGTTGAGGTTTTCAGGTGTTCACGGTCCTCTGTCCCTCTCCTGGATGGACTCCAGCCGGTCCAGCTGCTCTGCCTGCTGGTCCAGCTGCTCTGGCAGAGCGCCGGTCCTCTCCTGGATGGACCCAGCGGGCCTCAAGACCAGCCGGAGCGTCGGTGAACTCTGGAAGTGGCCATTCTTTGTTTGGGAAGGTGAACTTCCTGTCTGATGTAGTTGAACTTCCCAGGCCGGCCGGACGGCTTTTCATGTTGCTTTTGCTCAAATGTATAAAAACAGAATACCACATCGGAGATTAACTGTCCTCCAAGGCTTTGTTTGTGTTGTTTTGGACTTTTGAATTGTTATTCTTGATCCTAGAAAACCACATTGTTATAATCTGCATCCAGAGTCCCACACTGTGGATCCGTCAGCTGCCTGTTTCTTAGCCGGAGGCGTTGGGTTTTACATGCTCTGGTGTTCAGCATGTGTGTGTCCGGACCCCCCCCCCCCCCCGGTATTCCTGGTGTTTCAGGGTTGTTTTCCTGTTGTTCCAGATTGTTTTCACTGCTAACAACCCCCCCACCGCCGTTAGCTTGAAGACCAAAAGGATCCACATGTTCAGGCGTCCTGGTGCCGTTACGTCCCGGTTCTCACCTGGGCAAACAAACCGGAGCGAAGCTTTGAAAACCCCGAGCATGCTCAGTGTGACGGAGCGGCTTGGCCGCGGTCCCACGTTAACACCCCCCCCCCCCCCCCCCCCCCCGCTGATGGATGGTCCCTGGCTACATGTGCGCTGCGCTAGGACGCCTCCCGCCGCTGGTGGAGGAGACACCTGCCTGATTGATGCCTGCTATTCAGCAGCGGGAGGGAACAAGTGCACCTCCGCTAGCCAGCGCCGAGCGCCGGCCAGCTGTGGGTGGCCGGGGGGGGCGGGGGGAGACGGGGGGGGGGGGGGGGGGAGGGGGGCAAGGTACAACGAGTTAGAGAAAGTGGGAACGATAGCAGCTGGGATGACGGAGAGACTGGATGTATGAGAACAAGCGACCCACATCTGCTGCTCATTATCCCCCCCCCCCCCCCCCCCCCCTGGTAATCGCTCCATCTGACTGATTCACGGCGGACCAGAACCAGAACCAGAACCACACTTTAACTGCAGATGGGACTGGATGGATTAAAGTTTCTAAAGGTAGAACAGATCTGTTACTCTGATCACAATCAAACAGAGTGCTCTGGTTCCTCTGGTTCCTCTGGTTCCTCCGGACCGCTGCTGTTATTACTGATAATAACTCGCCAGGTTGGTTGCCAGGATCTGGCAACGCTGCTGAGCAGAGGTCTGACTGGGCAGGAAACACAAACTGGGCCATAAATCAGCCAAATGAACCAGAGACCTTTAAACTTTACCTCCAGAGCTTTAGATAATCGCTTGTTTTTGTCCGTACGTGATCCTGCTGCCAGACTGCAGATGTTCATTGGTTCAAACCCACCGGAACTGGTTCAGAACCGGGTTTCCTTGAAGGCTGTAACATCTTCAGATGGAGCTGTTGGGCAGGAGAGAAACAAACAAAGCGAAGTGAGAAGGAACAGGATCAGAATATAAATGGAGCGTCGTCGTAATCAGATTCTCCTGCAGGTCGTTGAAGCTCGAGGAGGCGCCGGCGTTGTTGAGTCGTCCGCCGGTACTTCATCACCGGGCTGGAAATGAGATCGCTGGTTGTGGTGGAGGAGCCCCCGGGGACCGACGGACACTCGTGGACCGCTGAAGGTCAGGCCCCCATTGTCCTCCTCAGGAGTGGAGAGCTCGATTTTAATCACGGAGCTGCTACCTCTCAGTCGGCTGCAATCACAGGCGGGTCGGTGGTTCTGGTGTCAGACCGCCTCGCTGGAACGAGTCCTGAATATAGAAGAAGGTCCGAGCTCGTCCTGACGTCCAACGATCTCCGTTTCTCCTCTCAGATTCACAGAACTTCGGTTAAACTTCGGGAATTAATAACATTTTTCTGATTCCGATTCCATTATCAATACTGTTTAACGATTCGATTCTCTTATTGATTCTAATTTGGGCAAAAAGGAGAACAAACTATTTTATTAGCATCAATTTTTCTTACTTAGAAGTCACGACCTTTCAAACTCAACAGCGAGGTCAAAAGAGGCCCAAAGATAACGTGTTAACTGTTGTAATATGTAACTGTGCAAATACACAAGAATGTGGAACATTTTACTAACAGATTTTTACTAATAGAAATAAAAAAATCTACTTTTTAAGAGGATATATGAGCTCACTAAGCACTCAAAAATAATGATAAAGAAAGATAAATACTATCAAATCCAACGGAACAGTTCATAGTACAAATCTGCAAATACTATGAAGAATAAATTCTTTAGCAGTAAAATAATCATGTCTTCCAGCCTCTGAACCAGCCAGACTCTCTCTCTCGTCACAGTCATCTTCTAAATGTAATGAAGACATTCGTTTAATAGCATAGCGCTAATGTTATAGCGTGTTTTACAAAGAAGCACATAGGCAGCGGGATAGCTACTAACCAGAGTTACCAGAGGTGATCTCAGCTTGGCTACTGCTGCTGGGTTGAGATCCATCAGTCCGAAGCGTCAAAAACACGACACTCGTTAGCATGTTGTGTGTTCAAATGTTTCTGCGTGTTAGCCGTGTTCCCTCCCGACGCTGTTATCTCCACTTTACAATGACTGCTAGCTGCCTTGTTGCCATCTTTCTTTGGTGAAGTGAAGCCAAACTTTGGAGCGTTTGAACCTGGTGGGCACCATTGTTGTTTACAACTGCAATGCTAACGTGCTAAACCGACGCAACTTATTCACGTAAGTGCTTTCTGGAATTGACTGTGCGTAACTTGAGTAAATTACGCGAGATTCGTGCTGGTTGGAGTCGATAAGAGAATCGCTGGATAAACTGACAAACGATTCTATGGAACTGAAACACACGGAACCGGTTCTCTACAGGAACTGGTTCTCTACAGGAACCGGTTCTCAACAGGGACCGGTTCTCTACAGTAACGGGTTCTCAACAGGGACCGGTTCTCTACAGGGACCGGTTCTCTACAGGAACCGGTTCTCTACTGGAACAGGTTCTCTACAGTAACCGGTGCTCTACTGGAACCGGTTCTCTACAGGAACCGATTCTCTACAGGAACCGGTTCTATAGTGACCGGTTCTCTACTGGAACCGGTTCTCTACAGGGACCAGTTCTCAACAGGGACTGGTTCTCTACAGGGACAGGAACCTGTTCTCTACAGGGACCGGTTCTCTACAGGGACCGGTTCTCTACAGGGACCGGTTCTCTACAGCAACCAGTTCTCTACAGCAACCAGTTCTCTACTGGAACCGGTTCTCAACAGGGACCAATTCTCTACAGTGACTGGTTCTCAACAGGGACCGGTTCTCTACAGTAACCGGTTCTCTACAGGAACCGATTCTCTACAAGAACCTGTTCTCTACAGTAACCGGTTCTCAACAGGGACCGGTTCTATACAGGAACCGGTTCTCAACAGGGACCAGTTCTCTACAGGAACCGGTTCCTGTAGAGAACCAGTTCCTGTAGATAACCGGTTCTCTACAGGAACCAGTTCTCTACTGGAACCGGTTCTGGATTCCTAACCCTAGCTTGCTCAGGAGGTTTTTCCAGTTTCAGTGAGTCGTGTCTCGTCTGTAGAGAACTGGTTCCTGTAGAGAACCGGTTCCTGTAGAGAACTAGTTCTCTACTGGAACTGGTTCTGGATTCCCAACCCTAGCTTGCTCAGGAGGTTCTTCCAGTTTCAGTGAGTCGTGTCTCATCTGGAGAGAACTGGTTCCTGTAGAGAACCGGTTCCTGTAGAGAACTAGTTCTCTACTGGAACTGGTTCTGGATTCCCAACCCTAGCTTGCTCAGGAGGTTTTTCCAGTTTCAGTGAGTCGTGTCCCGTCTGTAGAGAACTGGTTCCTGTAGAGAACCGGTTCCTGTAGAGAACTAGTTCTCTACTGGAACTGGTTCTGGATTCCCAACCCTAGCTTGCTCAGGAGGTTTTCCAGTTTCAGTGAGTCGTGTCTCGTCTGTAGAGAACTGGTTCCTGTAGAGAACCGGTTCCTGTAGAGAACTAGTTCTCTACTGGAACCGGTTCTGGATTCCTAACCCTAGCTTGCTCAGGAGGTTTTTCCAGTTTCAGTGAGTCGTGTCTCATCTGTAGAGAACTGGTTCCTGTAGAGAACCGGTTCCTGTAGAGAACTAGTTCTCTACTGGAACTGGTTCTGGATTCCCAACCCTAGCTTGCTCAGGAGGTTTTTCCAGTTTCAGTGAGTCGTGTCTCGTCTGTAGAGAACTGGTTCCTGTAGAGAACCGGTTCCTGTAGAAAACTAGTTCTCTACTGGAACTGGTTCTGGATTCCCAACCCTAGCTTGCTCAGGAGGGTTTTCCTGTTTCAGTGAGTCGTGTCTTGTCTGTAGAGAACCGGTTCCTGTAGATAACCGGTTCCTGTAGAGAACTAGTTCTCTACTGGAACCGGTTCTGGATTCCCAACCCTAGCTTGCTCAGGAGGTTTTCCAGTTTCAGTGAGTCGTGCCTCGTCTGTAGAGAACCGGTTCCTGTAGATAACCGGTTCCTGTAGAGAACTAGTTCTCTACTGGAACCGGTTCCTGATTCCCAACCCCAGCTTGCTCAGGAGGTTTTTCCAGTTTCAGTGAGTCGTGTCTCATCTGTAGAGAACCGGTTCCTGTAGAGAACTGGTTCCTGTAGAGAACCGGTTCCTGTAGAGAACTAGTTTTCTACTGGAACCGGTTCTGGATTCCCAACCCTAGCTTGCTCAGGAGGTTCTTCCAGTTTCAGTGAGTCGTGTCTGGTCAGAGCCGCTGGTGCTTTTGTGGCGTTAAACGGTTGATTGTGGACGATTAGAGCGTTTTATTAGAGGTGTTACAGTAAATTACACAGTTTTAGTGAACAGTTCCCCCTAAAAGCTGAAATCTGCTCTGCTCTGGTAGTTGAGTTAGTAACAGTGAAGGTTACCTGCAGCACCTGTGATCTCCCACATGTAGTCATCAGTCTACGGGAGCAGATGACTGCTGGTTCTGGCAGGTTTCTGTTCTGGTCCGGTCCACGTCAGACCCAGAGAGCTGTGAGGATCCAGATCCTGGTTCCTGCCAGGTGGTGGCAGGATGACACAGATGTCAACTCCAGGAAACACGCTCAGGTGACTGCTCACCTTCACCTCCATTAATCAGACGCCTGTTTGCTCCGGCTGACGGGACGGAGGACGCTGAGGAATGAACTTCTCTGGAAACACTGATGCTGCTGGTTTCAGGTCCATTAGAGGAGAATGTAGCAGCTCTGAGATTTACAGAGGATCTGCTGAGCTTCTGCATCACACCAACACCTGTTCTGTTGCTGCTTTACAGCCTCCTCATCAGCTCCACCTGTCCAGCTGCTCGTTAACACCACTAATCAACATTCATTCATGTAGACGAGGTCCAGAACACCTGCTGGACCTCAAACCAGCACCAGAGTCCTGGTTGTTGTTCTGGAAGCTGCTGGGATCTTCTCCACAACCATCTCCAGGATGGTCCAGAAGGAGAAGATATCCAGATGTTGGTGTCAGACAGACTCCTCTGGTCTGGAGGAGATGTTCCCAGTAACAGCTGGTCCTGGTTTCACACCTCAGTCTACCTGAGGATCTACCTGACCATCTCCATCCCTTCAGGACCACAGTGGACCATCTTCTGATGCACCAGGATCATCTCAGACTGGTTTCTGTCCTCCAGTGTCCTCCAGTGTCCTCCACAGTCTCCAGATCTCAGTCCAGTAGAGACGCTCTGGGACGTAACTGGTCTCATGACATCATGAACAACCTTTAAGATTCTCTGTTAGTAGTCAGCGTCCCTGAGGCCAGACAAAAGGCCTTCTGGGTAATTTTACGCTGAAATATACTGGATGTAACTTTTAAACGTGATAACCTGCCCGCTCAGTGTGTTCTGGGCGGTTTTACTGATTCGCTCTGGTTTCGTAACGATAAGTTTCGTTCCCGCTCACGGACCGAGGATCCTTTAAAGTCCTGGTTGATGCTGCGCTCCGCTGGTGCAGATTCACTAACGAGCTCTCAATTAAATTAGCACAAACCAGTTGCCATGCAGTGACCTCGGAGCTGGCAGGGGCTCGGGGGGGTGGGGGGGGGGGGGCCTCGGGGCCGTTGCTAGGCATTTGCCGATTGTGCTAGTAAAAGTGGCATATTATGCTAGTGGCAGTCCTCGTTTATTGCTCAAATTATGCTCGCTTTTCAAAATTATGCTACTTTTTAAAATAATTATTCTGTGCACAAACTTTACAACTCACAAGACAAGTTTGAAAATGTATTTTATTAACCCTGGCCTGACGTTCTGGGCCCGGTTGTTTAAAAACTTTATCCGGTGGTTAGGCCTATACGGCGGATAAAGCCTGGATAGTGTGGTGGATAACTATCCGCGGATAGCTTGCTAACCATCGCGTGTAGCAGAGCGTGACACAGTTTGCGCAAGGTTTTGCACTCAAATGGCCTCCAGTTACCATGGTAACCTATGCAAATGTCTAGAAAACACTGTGAGAAAGACTAAGGATTCTGGGACCGAGACACAGACTTCCGGTTCAGTTTCATCGAATTCCCGCAGTATCTCAACACAACTAAAAAGCAATCGCAAAATAGGAGTGGAACCAACTGTTAATAGTAATCTATCGTTTTTAGTAGCTGACATCTTCGTTTTCTTGAATAATTCTAAAATTGTGCTATTAAGACAAGAAATATACGGATTATGCTAGCAGTGCTACTTTTGGAAAAAGGGCAAAAAATTCTGCTCAATTCCTCAGATTATGCCAAAAATCATGCTAGCACAATCGGCGAGAGCCTAGCCGTTGCCCACTTGGGTTGTGAAGCTGCAGAGAGTGAACCAGATCTGGGATCGGAGGTCACCAGCCGAGTTTAGACTTCACAGCGGGAACAAATTCTGCTCATAAATACGAACTGAATGATAAATAATCGTTGGACGGACCACCGGGGCGACCCGTTAAAGGATCCGGCCCGGCGCCGCTGCCCACACAGCTAACGCTCCTCACTTCTGGAGGGCAGCAAACATGTGACACAGTAACATAATAAGGTAAGCTCCACGTAAATACCGGGGAGGCGTGTTAGATGTTTCCAGAAGAATGAAAGTGCCTCTGGGGAGGGGGGGGGGAGGGGGGGGGGTGGGGGGGTGTAGAGGAGGGAAAATCTTCCCTTTGGTGTCTCCTGAGCTCAGATAAGCCAACATTTCCTCCCCGTTTGGGTTTATTTTCCTACGGCTTTAGAGCCGGGCCTCTGTATCCAGAACTACAAAGCCCCGGCTCAGTGGGAACCAGAGCCATCTCAAACCTGGACCACATGACCCCCACCTCCGGCGCTGACCCCTCAGCTGAACTACACAGGAAGTACGACACGGCGAGGAGCTCCGGGCCTCGTCGGACGCTCGCTTTTACAAGAACGCGCTTGATCCTCGTAGAGCAACAAACCTGGAGTTACTACAAAGAGGAAGTGGACGCCGCCGGTCCCAGGTGACCGCTCGGTGCCGCCGCTGCCAGAGCGGCAGCTCTGGAGCTCCGGGCAGTAAAACTTCAAAGAGCACCTTAACTGCGGTCGGTCCGGGGTAACCTGGGAATGGCGTGGGCGCAATCTAGCGTACGAGCTGGTATTTTCTTTTTCCTTTTTCCTGTTGCTGAGGAAAATAAACCGCGGTGGAGCGCCGCTCCCCCTCAGGCGCTCTCCCACGCTTAGCATGTTATCCTCCACATCTGTAATAATAAGGCCTCATTTGTTGTGATTATGGCTTTTATCTGCAACCTGCATCTAACATCCACAACATCCTCTGAGCTGCACCTTCCTGCCTGCGCCGGTGAGGCGACGCTGTCGTCTCAGAGCCTGAGCTTCACCGCCGATCTGGACGAACGGCAGCCATTAAACAGAGATGCTGATACGAGACGGCGCCAACGGCGCCGACCTGCATGGACGACAAATCTATCCGTCATTTTGTTTCCACGTTTTCCTCGTGTGTCGTTCACTGATCTGTAGCTACTAATGTAGCTGAAAGTTATGAAGCTCTGAGAAGATGATGATCCAGATCAAGGTTATCGTTAACGAAAACAAATGAGATAACGAAAACTAGAATAGAAAAAACATTTTCATCAACTGAAATAAAATAAAATCAACGTTTTTTAAAAATCGATAACTAACTGAAACTGTATAGTGTTTATAAAATGAACTAAAATTAACTATAATAATATCTATGACGTCCTTAGTTTTCGTGTTTGTCATTTTTTTTCTGATAAACATTTGAAATCCATTAACTTCGCTCCACCGTACAACAACAACCGCAAAAAAAAAAAAAAGTGATCATCAGTGATGGCTGCGGCAAAAGTTTGGTAGAAAGCGTCTCAGTCCTATTTGGGATTTCTTTGACTATGACTGTGTTTACGATAAAAATAAGAGTCTTGTTGTAGAAGCAGGTGATACAATGTGTGGAATACTAACCAAGACTAGCTGGATAAGCTAGCCTAAGCTAGCCCCCTGGAAAGAGAAGCTAACCAAGACTAACTGGATAAGCTAGCCTAAGCTAACCCCCTGGAAAGAAGGCTACCTAAGACTAGCTGGATAAGCTAGCCTAAGCTAGCCCCCTGGAAAGAAGGCTACCTAAGACTAGCTGGATAATCTAGCCTAAGCTAGCCCCCTGGAAAGAAGACTAACCAAGTCTAGTTGGATAAGCTAGCCTAAGCTAGCCCCCTGGAAAGAAGGCTAACCAAGACTAGCTGGATAAGCTAGCCTAAGCTAGCCCCCTGAAAAGAAGGCTAACCAAGACTAGCTGGATAAGCTAGCCTAAGCTAGCCCCCTGGAAAGAAGGCTAACCAAGACTAGCTGGATAAGCTAGCCTAAGCTAGCCCCCTGGAAAGAAGGCTAACCAAGACTAGATAAGCTAGCCTAAGCTAGCCCCCTGGAAAGAAGCTAACCAAGACTAGCTGGATAAGCTAGCCTAAGCTAGCCCCCTGGAAAGAGAAGCTAACCAAGACTAGCTGGATAAGCTAGCCTAAGCTAGCCCCCTGGAAAGAGAAGCTAACCAAGACTAACTGGATAAGCTAGCCTAAGCTAGCCCCCTGGAAAGAAAGCTAACCAAGACTAGCTGGATAAGCTAGCCTAAGCTAGCCCCCTGGAAAGAGAAGCTAACCAAGACTAGCTGGATAAGCTAGCCTAAGCTAGCCCCCTGGAAAGAAGGCTAACCAAGACTAGCTGGATAAGCTAGCCTAAGCTAGCCCCCTGGAAAGAAGGCTAACCAAGACTAGCTGGATAAGCTAGCCTAAGCTAGCCCCCTGGAAAGAAGGCTAACCAAGACTAGCTGGATAAGCTAGCCTAAGCTAGCCCCCTGGAAAGAAGACTAACCAAGTCTAGTTGGATAAGCTAGCCTAAGCTAGCCCCCTGGAAAGAGAAGCTAACCAAGACTAACTGGATAAGCCCCAAGACTAGCTGGATAAGCTAGCCTAAGCTAGCCCCCTGGAAAGAAGGCTACCTAAGACTAGCTGGATAAGCTAGCCTAAGCTAGCCCCCTGGAAAGAAGACTAACCAAGTCTAGTTGGATAAGCTAGCCTAAGCTAGCCCCCTGGAAAGAAGACTAACCAAGTCTAGTTGGATAAGCTAGCCTAAGCTAGCCCCCTGGAAAGAGAAGCTAACCAAGACTAACTGGATAAGCTAGCCTAAGCTAGCCCCCTGGAAAGAGAAGCTAACCAAGACTAACTGGATAAGCTAGCCTAAGCTAGCCCCCCGGAACGAGAAGCTAACCAAGACTAGCTGGATAAGCTAGCCTAAGCTAGCCCCCTGGAAAGAGAAGCTACAGCTGCAGGCCAGTCAGCGTTGGGAAGGAACGGGAGAAAACAGCAACTATAATGGACTGTTTCCATGGAGACCAGATAGCTGCTGGTCAGTAAATACGCAGGAACACCACAAGAGGGAAGACGCATTGATAAATATGTTTATTGAGACCAGAATGTAAACACGACTATGTGATTCGATAGCCTTCAAAAAGTTCAGCGCTTCACTCCAACCAAAATTACAACCCTAATTTACAAAATAAAACTAACACTGACACTTAAACTAATAAAAACTAAACTAAAACTAACTATTTCAAAACAAAAACAAATTAAAACTAACTGAATTTGAAAAACTGAACTAAAAACTGAATAAAAACTAATGGAAAATCTAAAACTATTATAACCCTGATCCAGATGTCTCTGAATTAAAACCGGTCTGTGTGCAGCTGTTTCCTCCACATCTGGCTCCAAGTCACGACAAATAAGTTGCAGTTTGGTTGACTTCGGTTTAGTAAATTAACTGTAAAATCACAGGTCAATGTTCTGGTTCGTCCCTGTAGGCTCAGCCAATCAGAGCTCAGGTCCTCATCAACCTGGTGGACCCAGTTTCTGGTTCCTCCATGGAAACCTCCAGGTGACCTGCCAGGTGCTCCAGGTGACCTCCTTCACCCCAGAAACCTTCAGGTGAGCTGCCAGGTGCTCCAGGTGACCTCCTTCACCCCAGAAACCTTCAGGTGACCTGGCAGGTGCTCCAGGTGACCTCCTTCACCCCAGAAACCTTCAGGTGAGCTGGCAGGTGCTCCAGGTGACCTCCTTCACCCCAGAAACCTTCAGGTGACCTGGCAGGTGCTCCAGGTGACCTCCTTCACCCCAGAAACCTTCAGGTGAGCTGGCAGGTGCTCCAGGTGACCTCCGTCACCCCAGAAACCTTCAAGTGAGCTGGCAGGTGCTCCAGGTGACCTCCGTCACCCCAGAAACCTTCAGGTGAGCTGGCAGGTGCTCCAGGTGACCTCCTTCACCCCAGAAACCTTCAGGTGAGCTGGCAGGTGCTCCAGGTGACCTCCTTCACCCCAGAAACCAAACGAAGCAGCTTCCAGTCGCAGCTCCACATCTGGGCTCCTGATGTTGGGGGGGGGGTTGACGTTTTGTTTGCTCGACGCAGATGACGTGACGGTCCTGCGTCGGAAGAATAATGCAGCTGTCACAGCGGCGTGCAGCCGTGTGAGCAGCGGCGGCGGCGGTGACGGTGTCAGAAAGCCGGCGACATGAACTGGCGTTGGGACGGATGCAGAAAGATAAATGAGCTTTTATAGCGCAGCTATTCATCTTTCTTTTGTCTTGAAGTTTTCCTGAACGACAGCGGCACAAAGGAAACTTTCTCTTTAATTGTTTCGGCTTCTATCTATTATTTTTGTTTATTAACTCGTCAGCTGAAGGTTTTTCCAGCGTTTCCAGATCTTTCTAAGCTCATTTCGGCTGCAGCGGCGCAGACTTCTTTAACGCCGGTATCTCTTTCAGCCTCCATTATCCTCCCTCCACACCTTAGAGCAGATTAGATCACAATCTCCTTCCAGATCTAACAGGATTAAACGGATAAAAAGACACACTTTTACGTTTCCACACAATTACCTTTCAAAGAGCCACTTCAGTTTCAGTTCAGCTGCTCAGCTGTTTCTTTTTTCTCTTGTCAGAATAAGTCCTCTCCCACCTTTTTTTATTTTTTCTGCAGAGATAAATCAGCGGTAATCAGCGGTGCGCTGCTGAATCAGAAGGTGGGAAAATCCAGTAATCATCCCTTAAACAGCCATCAGTCTGTGGATTATGCTTTAAGCTTTCACGCAGCCCTCCAGGAGTGTTCCCGCCTCCAGGGTTTGTTCACCCAAATAAAAAAATAGATTAAAAAAAAAAACACTGTAGGTTCATCTGGTGGAATCAACACTCCAGCTTTTATTTGTCTTTATTTGTAGATATTTCTGTATCCATGTGTCATACAGTCGAGTGCTTTTACGTTTCCGTGTTACCAAACAATAAATATCAAGATTGTTTTGAAGCAATAGAGCTGAGCGATTTTATCAATTCTGCGATATATCTCGATATTTTATTTCCCCAGAGAGTATCGATATTCTCAGCTCCTTTCATGTCCTGCAGGGCTGCTCCTCCTGCACTTAGAAAGAGCCATTATTGAGTTATCGGCTGCTATGGTTGGTTTTTACTGAAGCTGGTGGCTAGCATGGCTAGCATGGCTAGTAGCTAGCATGGCTAGTAGCTAGCATGGCTAGTAGCTACCTCATATGTTCAGTATCGAGCCAAAAAAGGTGCCAAAGAAGGCTGTACTTTAACTCTCCATTGTGCTCTTAAACCTTTAAAAGCTTGCAACAACAGTTTGCACAGTTTAAATAAATTAAAACTATTTTTCTCAACAAATCTTTTATTCATTTTGTCCAGCATTAACAAGCTGCCTGTCAGCCATATAATGTGTAATTGATGCTTTCAGTTCAATTAATTCAAACAAAGTCATTGGAACACTCACAAGATGTCACCAAAATCACTTTAAAATCATTCAGAAAATGATGCAAATGTCGTATCGTGAGCTGAATATCGCGTATCGTATCATATCATATCATATCGTATCGTATCGTATCATATCATATCATGTCATATCGTATTGTATCGTATCATATCGTGTCATATTGTATTGTATCGTATCGTATCGTATCATATTGTTTCATATTGTATCGTATCATATCGTATTGTATCGTATCGTATTGTATCATAATGCATTGTATCGTATCATGTCGTATCGTATCGTATCATATCGTATCGTATCATATCGTATCATATTGAATCGTATCATATCGCATCATACCATATCGTATCGTATCATATCGTATCGTATCGTATCGTATCATATCGTATCGTATCGTATTGTATCGTATCGTATCGTATCATATCGTATTGCATCGTATCATATCGTATCATATGGTATCGTATCATATCGTATCGTATTGTATTATATCGTATCGTATCGTATTGCATCGTATCGTATCCTATGATCAGTGTATCGCTGCAGTCCTGGTGCTGAACGTCCTCCAGATCATCTCATGGACCTGAATGAGGTCCGTTTGTCCGTCTGAGAGGAAGAATATTGACACACAGAAAAGAAATAGATGAATGTAATTAAAGATGAATAAAGAACATTAATTATAACATTAATTACGTCTGTCAGACTCAGAGGCAGCTGGACTCACAGCTGATAACGTGGAGCATCTTTAGTGACAACCGTCACCTGGATGAGAGGAAACCTGCACCAGCAGAGACACCTTTCTGCTTCTCAGGTAACAGTGGGGGGGGGGGGGGGGGGGGGGGGTTAGTGGCGCTTTGACTGCAGTTCTGGAGCTCTGCAGCGACTCGGCCCATAACTGTTGGTTTGGTACCAACCGTTACCATGGTAACAGGCTGGTCCAGTCAGTTCAGTTCCAGTTAAACCAGCTCAGGTGGTTGTTCTTCAGTGCAGTCATCTGTTTTCTATGAAGGAGCTTCACTCAGCTGAAGACTCTCCTCACTTCTGCTGAAGTTCTGCCCTTTTTCTTTTCTTCTCTCTAATCTGAGACCATCCCTCCATCCTTGAGACCAAGAGAAGTCAAAGAATCAGAATCAGAGTCGGTTTAAAGCAGTAACGTAAACTTTTAGTGATTCAGAGACGTACTTTAACACGCTAACAGCTAAAACACGTCAACGTCTGGCTGCTCGTTAGATCCCAGCTCCAGGTGAGCTCCAGGTGAGCTCCTGGTGAGCTCCCGGCGAGCTCCAGTTGAGCTCCCGGCGAGCTCCAGGTGAGCTCCAGGTGAGCTCCAGGTAAGCTCCCAGCTTCAGGTGAGCTCCAGGTGAGCTTCAGGTGAGCTCCAGGTGAGCTCCCAGCTTCAGGTAAGCACCAGGTGAGCTTCAGGTGAGCTCCAGGTAAGCTCCCAGCTCCAGGTGAGCTCCAGGTGAGCTCCTGGTGAGCTCCCGGCGAGCTCCAGTTGAGCTCCCGGCGAGCTCCAGGTGAGCTCCAGGTGAGCTCCAGGTAAGCTCCCAGCTTCAGGTGAGCTCCAGGTGAGCTTCAGGTGAGCTCCAGGTGAGCTCCCAGCTTCAGGTAAGCACCAGGTGAGCTTCAGGTGAGCTCCAGGTAAGCTCCCAGCTTCAGGTGAGCTCCAGGTGAGCTCCCAGCTCCAGGTGAGCTCCAGGTGAGCTCCAGGTGAGCTCCAGGTGAGCTCCAGGTGAGCTCCCAGCTCTAAGTGAGCTTCAGGTGAGCTCCAGGTGAGCTCTGGTTGCCTCCTGCAGCTCATGGACTTCAGTTTGTTCAGTAGTTGGTGGATAAAACTTTTATTTGGGCAGTTTAGACTGAAAGTGTCATCAGTGCCTGATGTCTGTTAAATTCCTGAGCAGCCATCTTCTTCTGCTGTTCAGGACACACACACACACACACACACACACGCACACACACACACACACACACACACACACAGGTCAGGAGGGATGAAATGTGAAACCACCAGGCTGTGACAGCGTTCTGGTTTCCACCAATCAGCAGTCAGGGTTGCTGGGGGGCCTGGGGGGGCTCAGACATGAACATGGTGGTGTGGACCATCATCTCCAGTCCAGCTGATGGTTCTGTAATCACCTCATAAGGACTCTGATGCCCTTTTACGGGGGAATAGTTGTTTCTATTGCTCAGTTAAACTGGTTTTGACTCGTTCCATCTCGTAGTTGCATTTGAATCGTTCAAGCCTGACTGGAAGGACTGGACTGTCCTCCGTAGACGTCTCTGATGCTCCTGCAGGGTCTGTCCTTCTGTCCCAGCCTGGGACTTCCTGTCCATCAGCGTTCCTCAGTCCAGGACTGAGTCCACTTTTCATCTAACCCCGTTTTCATTCTGCCGTCCCACGACACGCACACTCCATTACCCATAAGGCCACTCCATTACCCATAAGGCCACCTTCTTAAAGGGACCAGGCTGGCTCACAGCATTTCTTCACTGCGAGAGAACGCGCACAACATCCTGTTTTCTTGATTTTTTTATTATATATTTCTGAAAAATCCACGACTAACTAAAACCGCGGAACTTAAAGCGCGAACTGGCGAGGGATCACTGTAGATGTTTGTTCTCATGATTTCTGTTTGTTGTACAAAAATAAACACAATAAAATTAAAAACATTGGCGTGTAAAGGAGGACGTGAATGATGGACGTTTCTAGTTTTAGACGCCAACGTTGTCCACGGACCCCTGACCTGGGTTTGGACCCTGGTTAGTTGGTTCTGGTTTGAGTTCTGATCCAGAGAGCAGCTTCTCCAGTTAGTCTGAGAAGTAAAGTATCGTAGCAGCAGATTAACGGAGGGAAACAGCAGCAGGGTTGAGTTGAGGTTGTTGTTCTCAGCAGGTGGTCCACCGCTGCTGCTGCTGCTGCTGCTCGTCTTCCTCCTGCAGGCGAAACCAGCTCTGTAGTCGGGTCGGTGCGGCGCCGACGCCCCCCCGCATCGTCTGCATCATCAGGCGCTCCTGTGTGTGTTTGATCCTCCGGGCGCCGGGGGGGCGTTCAGGTCTGCAGTATGGATCGGGTCGGCGCAGCCGGGCATGTGTTCAAACGGCAGCCAGCAGACAGATGAGGGTTCTGATCCGGTCTGCTGAGCGTGGACACGTTTGGAAGAAGAAGAGAATCAAAATATTGGCTTGTTCGTGGCCGAGGAGGGTTTGCAGAGACGGGGTGAAAGGACGCCAACTTTGTTGTTGTTTCCTCCTCTAGAAGTTATTCTCAAACGCTGGCAGCAGAAGAGAGACTGATGTGAACGAGCAACACCTCTGCATCCAGGTTCTCCAGGTTTGTCTCAGGAGCTGCCAGGAACTTCACAGGTAATCAGATATCGAGCCTCGCTGTCTTTTTCTGGATTCACCAAAATCTATCGACAGGAACAAACCCTGAACAGCTCACAGGTGCTCGGAGGAAGTCTCTCTGGTTTCTGTTCTACTGGGCTGCGATCAATAACCAGATTCAATCAGAGAAACCACGAATAGATCAGGGATGCAGCTAACTTTCACCTGTTATTTTCATCTATAACGTCTTAATTTATGAACATATTTACTACAAAATCAACAGATGTTTAGAGGATGTGGAGACACTTAGAGATTTAGATTTAAAAGATTTTAATCAGCTCAGTTGGCCTGACCAGCAGCTCTGGAGCTTTCTGCTAATGCTAACGCTAACCCACTGGAGCTCTCTGCTAACGCTGACCCACTGGAGCTCACTGCTAACGCTAACCCACTGGAGCTGACGGCTAACGCTAACCCACTGGAGCTCACTGCTCATGCTAACGCTAACCCACTGGAGCTCACGGCTAACGCTAGCCCACTGGAGCTCACTGCTAATGCTAACGCTAGCCCACTGGAGCTCACTGCTCATGCTAACCCACTGGAGCTCTCTGCTAACGCTAACCCACTGGAGCGCTCTGCTAACGCTAACCCACTGGAGCTGACTGCTAACGCTAACCCACTGGAGCTCTCTGCTAACGCTAAACCACTGGAGCTCCCTGCTAACGTTTACCCACTGGAGCGCTCTGCTAACGCTAACCCACTGGAGCTCTCTGCTAATGCTAACCCACAGGAGCTCTCTGCTAACGTTTACCCACTGGAGCTCTCTGCTAACGCTAACCCAATGGAGCTCTCTGCTAACGCTAACCCACTGGAGCTCTCTGCTAACGCTAACCCACTGGAGCTCCCTGCTAACGTTAACCCACTGGAGCTCTCTGCTAACGCTAACCCACTGGAGCTCTCTGCTAACGTTAACCCACTGGAGCTGACTGCTAACGCTAACCCACTGGAGCTCTCTGCTAACGTTAACCCACTGGAGCTCTCTGCTAATGCTAATGCTAACCCACTGGAACTCACTGCTAACGCTAACCCACTGGAGCTCTCTGCTAACGTTAACCCACTGGAGCTCACTGCTAACGCTAACCCACTGGAGCTCCCTGCTAACGTTAACCCACTGGAGCGCTCTGCTAACGCTAACCCTCTGCTCACTGCAACGCTAACCCACTGGACGCTCTGGAGCTCTAACGCTAACCACTGCTAACGCTAACCCACTGGAGCTCTCTGCTAACGTAACCCACTGGAGCTCCTGCTGCTGGAGCTCCTGCTAACGTTAACCCACTGGAGCTCTCTGCTAACGCTAACCCACTGGAGCTCTCTGCTAACGCTAACCCACTGGAGCTCTCTGCTAACGCTAACCCACTGGAGCTCTGCTAACGCTAACCACTGGAGCTCCTGCTAACGTTAACCCACTGGAGCTCTCTGCTAACGCTAACCCACTGGAGCTCTCTGCTAACGCTAACCCACTGGATCTGACTAACGCTAACGCTAACCCACTGGAGCTCTCTGCTAAACGCTTACGCTAACCCACTGGAGCTCTCTGCTAACGCTGCTAACCCACTGGAGCTCTCTGCTAACGCTAACCACTGGAGCTCCTGCTAACGCTAACCCACTGGAGCTCTGCAACGCTAACCCACTGGAGCGCTCTGCTAACGCTAACCCACTGGAGCTCTCTGCAAGCTAACCCACTGGAGCTCTGCTAACGCTAAACCTCTAAGCTCTCTGCTAACGCTAACCCACTGGAGCTCTCGCTAACGCTAACCCACTGGAGCTCTGCTAACGCTAACCCACTGGAGCTCCCTGCTAACCCACTGGAGCGCTCTGCTAACGCTAAAACCCACTGGAGCTCTCTGCTAACGCTAACCCACGGGAGCTCTCTGCTAACGTTAACCCACTGGAGCTCTCTGCTAACGCTAACTGGAGCTCTAAACCACTGGAGCTCTCGCTAACCCACTGGAGCTAACCCACTGGAGCTCCTGCTAACGTAACCCACTGGACCGCTACCCACTGGAGCTCTCTGCAAATGCTAACCGACTGGAGCTCACTGCTAACTCTAACCCACTGGAGCTCTCTGCTAATGCTAACCCACTGGAGCTCTCTGCTAACGCTAACCCACATGAGCTCACTGCCAACGTTAACCCTCTGAAGCTCTCTGCTAACGTTAACCCACTGGAGTTTCCTGCTAACGTTAACTCACTGGAGCTCCCTGCTAACGCTAACCCACGTCAACAGACGAAAACACGTTTAATCGAGACCCGGCGTTGATCCGACATCGTGGAGCTCCAGGTGGAGCGAACGGGTCCAGATTCACGCCTGGAGACGTGTTTGCATCGAGAACGAGACGCCCTGGACCTCCTCGCGTCCTGGCGACGCCAGAAGGAACGACGGCGTCACGGAGCGGCGAAAACTTCACCCTCACAGCTCTCTCTGAGAAGTGTTGCAGAACTGGGAGCCGACAGGAAAGAAAAGAAGAAGAATTGTTGTCCAGAAGGTGGTTGTTTGGTGGCGAGGCAGCAGTCTGGTCCGGCTGAGGAACCGAGCCAGGCGGTGTCGTCTCCAGCCGTGGGCTGGTGGACATCAACGTACCTGCGAGGACAGGACGGCGTGGATCACTCAAGTAAATAAGGAGGGATTGTTGCAAGTTAATTCTCAGAATAACTGTTCATCTAAAAAACGAACCGTGTTTCTGTGAATGACACTTTAAAGCCTCATTTGAAGTGTCACTTGAACACGTTTCCCATCAGCCTCGTTGCCTCGTCTCCACGTCGTTGGAAGCTTCGCTCCTTCCTCCATCTGCCGCCTCCAGACCCTCTAAGATCTCCGACGCTCCGGAGGAACAGCGCCCCCCTCCTGCTCCACGCCGTCAAGGAGTCCAGCAGGTTTCCCTCCAAATCTGAGCAGGTGGCTCCCGATGAGAAATGAAACCGTCAGTACGAGCTGACGGTTTCATCCTGATGCGCTCATTTCTGTTAAAATATCCACAGCTCCGTTAACGGGGCGTCTGATTTCAGGTGCAGCACATTTCAGCGGCTCAAACGCCGCTAAGACACTTGAAAGTGTTCCCGTTGAGTAGCGTCTGGGAGCAGAGGGGGACGTTAGCGCTCCAGATGGACTCTGTCACGCTCCGGCTCCGGGCCTAGCTGCCTAGCGGCCGAGCCGCCGGACGCAGAATTTCATTAGTAGCTTGGCCTCCGCCGCGAGTTTGAAGAGCGTAAGAGGTTCGATCAAAGGATTAGCAGCACATCTGAAGCAACAAATGCTCCACTTATTTCCCTCTCCTCTCTGGCCCCTCCCCCCTGGCCAACATGTACTGGGGGGGGGGTAACATGGAGCTGAGGTCTTTTCAGACCTCAAAGTTCCGTCTCTATGAAAACATTTAAGCCTTTTATTTATCTCTTCCAGCCCAGAATGAAACGTTAGCATCCAAACGTGACCAGAACCAGATCACATGGTTCACGCTGTCATTACTGTCATCTACAGGTGATCCCTGGGTCAGGAGGCGGGGGGGCTTGGCTGTGGTTTCCCAGCATGCCCAGGGCCAGTAGTCCCCTGGACGCACTGCCGTGCATGTTTTAGATCACGTGTCCAACACAAGGCCCGCGGGCCAAACGTGGCCCGCCACATCATTTTATGTGGTCCACGAGAGCTTCTGCATTATTGGCTTAAAATTTAAACTGATATTCTAAGACTTAAAATAAGCTTACGCCACTTTAAAGCGCATATTGACATTAAACTACATCTCCCATAATGCCTTTCGTCATTACCCACAACGATAACAGTATACTGTATAACCATGACAACGATTTTCAGAACTTACGAACTTAAGAAAAACTTCTACAAACTAACCCAAACATGTTTAAGAAAAGAAACTTGATGCAGAAAGAAGGCAGTTTCATGAACGATGGGAAGATGAATACAGCGATCCCTCACCAATTCACGCTTTAAGTTCCGTGGTTTTAGTTATTGGTGGATTTTTCAAAAATATTTAATATAATAAAAAAATAAAAATCGCGGAAACATCACAGGATGTTGTGTGCGTTCTCTCACAGCGAAGAAATGTTGTGAGCCAGCCTTTAAGAAGGTGGCCTTATGGGTAATGATGTGGCCTTCTGGGTAATGTAGTGGCCTTATGGGTAATGTAGTGTGTGTGTTGTAGGATGGCAGAAGAAAACGGGAACTCTGTTAACCGACAGGAGCCCAACAATACAACCTGTGTGATGTTACAAGTTCCTGCAGTGACAGAATAAAGTTCCCGTTCCATGCAGAGAAAACCAGACTTTTTCTTTTGTTGCTGTTAGCATGTTAGCCGCTAATTACGAGCCAAAAATAGCACAATAGCAGCGGTTTGTTTACTACGGTTCAGAGACCAGAGGCTGTGAAGGAAACAGAAAGACCACAGTTGAGCCTTTGTCTTGTTTCGCTACTTTTTTGGGTTTTTAAACATATTTTAAACACATTATGCTAACCATGATGAAAACCATGATGCTGATGTGGCCCTCAGTGGAAACCAGTCTGACACATTTAGATGTTTTAGATGTTTCCTGCTGCAGACGACTGGATGTTGACGTCCGTTAACTTGAGTCATGGCGTCTGGAACCTGCGGGGGCGGGGTTACTTCTCCTGGTTGTGAAAGTTTAAAGTTGTCTGCTCCTGGACTGGAAACCCGTCAGCGATCTTCTCCAGGTGGATCCAGGTCCAGTCCAGTCCACCAGGTCCCTCAGTTTCCTGATGTTGTTCACCAGAACCAGAAACAGTAAACTGGTCTTCTTGACTGGTGGCCGTTTCTTTAGCTGATGACGTGATGTTCAGGTTCCCGTTACGCTGCAGACAGGTGGACTCCTCAGACCTCAGACCTGCAGGAGGTCCGTAACGCCTCAGCTGTCACTCACAGATGCATGCTGGGAATGTTGCAGCAGCAGAGGCTGAAGTCGGATCGAACAACACGAGCAGACTTCTCTGAGTTTGTTGAGCTGCTTGAGCGCTCCGTTAGGTAACAGCATCCCCCCCCCCCCCCCCCCCCCCCCCCCCCCCCCGGCTGATCAATGAACTCAATTACAGCCTCGTCCTGAGGTTCCTCTCCCTGCGATCTGATGATGCATCGCCCCGACCACACCTGACGCCCCCCCTTAAAACCTCCTGGATGGATGAGGGGGGGGACGGCTCTGCTGTCTGCCCCCCCCCCCCCCCCCCCCCCCAGAGCCCGGCCCACGTCAGACTCCTCTCTGCAACGGTAGCCTCTAATAGATTCCCCCAACTTCCCTGTATTATTAATGCTCGCTGCTCTCCAAGGTGGCAGTGACAAATAGGAGCAGAATTCACTGACTAGCGCTGAATGTAGTTTTTAGTTCTGCTTGAGTTTCCTCTGGTCCGGACTGCTGCCAGCCCCCCCCCCCCCCCCCCCCCCCCCCTTCATCTCTCTTCCCGCCGTTTCATCCGACTGTGATGTTGACCGCCGTCCAGTTACGCTGTTGTTCCAGACCAGGGGTGTTCAATTAAAAGTCACCGAGGTCCGGTTACTACATTTAAAGTAGAAGGTCCGAGCCAAAGTACGGATTCTGAAAAAGGTAGCTAATTTTGATTTTAACTTCAAATGCAGGAAATATTCCAACATATTTCATATCTTTTATTATAAATAAAAGCAGTCCCATGCATTTAAATAAGTTTAAAGCTTTTATTTCAAATCAACCAAAAGTGAAACCTCAGAATAAAATCAATAATAGTTCAAGTCTATCCCTGAAGAATTAAAGGCCTCTTCATGTAAAAAACTAAACCCTGAAAAAACTAAAAAGTGCAAAAAAAAGGTGTTGACTTTTTCATTAAACATTTTTCTTTGAACTGTCCTTTCTTCTTGAATTAAAGGCCGCTTTAAGTAAAAAAGTTAAACTCATGTACAGTCAGGAAACATTAACTAAAAAGTACACAAAAAAAAGTGCTGTGTTTTGTCTTATAGTTGCTTTCCACACTTTGAATCAAAGCCAAGGTCGCAGAGTTTATGAGGCCGACAGGCTTCAAACTGCTGACCAGGAGTATAAACTTATATTTTGCTGTCCATTCGTCTTTAAAACAACAGTTTTTAGTGTCTAGCTTTCTCTTTTTCCAGCAAACCATGATGTCTTCATGGTATGGCGGATCTTCTAATGTTTGCTGCTGAACTGTGGTGCGTTCAGGCTCCTCCGGTTCAGCAGTAAACGGCGGATCTTCTAATGTTTGCTGCTGAACTGTGGTGCGTTCAGGCTCCTCCAGTTCAGCGGTAAACGGCATATCTTCTAATGTTTGCTGCTGAACTGTGGTGGGTTCAGGCTCCTCCGGTTCAGCGGTAAACGGCGTATCTTCTAATGTTTGCTGCTGAACTGTGGTGCGTTCAGGCTCCTCCGGTTCAGCAGTAAACGGCGTATCTTCTAATGTTTGCTGCTGAACTGTGGTGCGTTCAGGCTCCTCCAGTTTAGCGGTAAACGGCGGATCTTCTAATGTTTGCTGCTAAACTGTGGTGCGTTCAGGCTCCTCCAGTTCACCGGTAAACGGCGGATCTTCGAATGTTTGCTGCTGAACTGTGGTGCGTTCAGGCTCCTCCAGTTCAGCGGTAAACGGCGTATCTTCTAATGTTTGCTGCTGAACTGTGGTGCTTTCAGGCTCCTCCGGTTCAGCGGTAAACGGCGTATCTTCTAATGTTTGCTGCTGAACTGTGGTGTGTTCAGGCTCCTCCGGTTCAGCGGTAAACGGCTGATCTTTTAATGTTTGCTGCTGGACTGTGGTGCGTTCAGGCTCCTCCGGTTCAGCAGTAAACGGCGTATATTCTAATGTTTGCTGCTGAACTGTGGTGCGTTCAGGCTCCTCCAATTCAGCGGTAAACGGCGGATCTTTTAATGTTTGCTGCTGAACTGTGGTGCGTTCAGGCTCCGCCAGTTTAGCGGTAAACGGCGGATCTTCTAATGTTTGCTGCTGAACTGTGGTGCGTTCAGGCTCCTCCAGTTCAGCAGTAAACGGCAGATCTTCTAGTGTTTGCTGCTGAACTGTGGTGTGTTCAGGCTCCTCCAGTTCAGCGATAAATGGCGGACCTTCTAATGTTTCCTGCTGAACTGTGGTGCGTTCAGACTCCTCCAGTTCAGCGGTAAACGGCGGATCTTCTAATGTTTGCTGCTGAACTGTGGTGCGTTCAGGCTCCTCCTGTTCAGCGGTAAACGGCGGATCTTCTAATGTTTGCTGCTGAACTGTGGTGCGTTCAGGCTCCTCCGGTTCAGCGGTAAACGGCGGATCTTCTAATGTTTGCTGCTGAACTGTGGTGCGTTCAGGCTCCTCCGGTTCAGCGGTAAACGCGTATCTTCTAATGTTTGCTGCTGAACTGTGGTGCGTTCAGGCTCCTCCAGTTCAGCGGTAAACGGCGATCTTCTAATGTTTTGCTGCTGAACTGTGGTGCGTTCAGGCTCCTCCGGTTCAGCGGTAAACGGCTTCCTTCTATGCTGTAATTTGCTTGCTGAACTGTGGTGTTCAGGCTCCTCCTTTCAGCGGATCTTCTAATGTTTGCTGCTGAACTGTGGTGCGTTCAGGCTCCTCCAGTTCAGCGTTAAACGGGATCTTCTAATGTTTGCTGCTGAACTGTGGTGCGTTCAGGCTCCTCCAGTTCAGCGGTAAACGGCGGATCTTCTAATGTTTGCTGCTGAACTGTGGTGCGTTCAGGCTCCTCCTTTTCAGCGGTAAACGGCGGATCTTCTAATGTTTGCTGCTGAACTGTGGTGCGTTCAGGCTCCTCCGGTTCAGCGGTAAACGGCGGATCTTCTAATGTTTGCTGCTGAACTGTGGTGCGTTCAGGCTCCTCCTTTTCAGCGGTAAACGGCGGATCTTCTAATGTTTGCTGCTGAACTGTGGTGCGTTCAGGCTCCTCCGGTTCAGCGGTAAACGGCGATCTTCTAATGTTTGCTGCTGAACTGTGGTGCGTTCAGGCTCCTCCGGTTCAGCGGTAAACGGCGTATCTTCTAATGTTTGCTGCTGAACTGTGGTGCGTTCAGGATCCTCCGGTTCAGCCGTAAACGGCGTATCTTCTAATGTTTGCTGCTGAACTGTGGTGCGTTCAGGCTCCTCTGGTTCAGCGGTAAACGGCGTATCTTCTAATGTTTGTGACTGTTTGCTCGCAGCCTGTTGAAAAGCAGTGAGGGATTTTCTGACTCCATAATTTCACCTTTTAGCAATAATTATTAATGTGCATCAATGCAGGAAATGGTGTTTTGGTTAAAAAGCTTGTGGCTTACCCCCCCCCCCCCCCCCCCCCACCCCCCCCCCCCCCCCCCCCCCCCCATGTTAAATCAAACCTCCTGGAGCTTGAAACAACACAGTTAGTTGTTTTTTTCTCTCACTTCTCCGTGTGGACAACGACACTAAAGCTCTGTGGTTCCCATCCAGCCTGGAGGGACAACCGCCGCCGCGGCGGTAACCCAGATCGGACTGTCGTCCCCGGCGTTCGCCCCCCCCATCGCCCCCCCCATCGCCCTACCTGGATGTGACAGGAGCGTCAGCAGCGCGGCCCGGAGCCGCCGCCGTTCAGTAATGAGACGTGTTTACCTGGAAGAGGTTTTCAGGAGCATATGTGCTCCTGTCGACACCTTTTATCCGTTGCTCCCGGCAACCACGCCGCCGTGCGAACAGAGCTGCTGCTTCACAACAAATACGTCTCCTAACCGGCCGCGGCGGGCGCGGCGGGCGCGTGAGCTTCCTCAGGAGCCAACGTTTCAAGAGCCAGCCTCCAAGAGAGTTTTGTTTCCATCCATCAAACGATATTACGGCTCTGGCACCTTTCAGGAAACAGAAATGTTTCCGTCAGCAGGCTGCGCGGCGCTGCAGGAAGGTGACGTTGCTCCTGCCGGGAATAAATGGTCGCTGTCGCTAGGGCTGCTGGGACGTCTGCAGCCAAGAGAGGAGAACAGACTTCCTCAGGAATCATCTGAGATGATGCCTTCACACCAGACCTGCAGCTTTGGAGGAGAAAACTGTTTTCTGTGCTAGAACTTAGTTTCCTGTCATTTATATCTCAGTAATTTTTTTATTTTGTTCAGTTTTATTGCACTTCCTCGGAGCGGGCCAACATCTTCAGCCCCTCCCACCTGCAGTGAACTGTGCTGCTGCTCTGTCAGGAATGATTGACAGGCCTCAGCTTCAGGTCTGGTTGATCCTGCATCATCAAACACGCTGTTTTGTTTCCATCCATCAATTCTCACACATAACAGGCCTCTGCTAGACCTAAACACAGTGACAGGGTTAGGATTAGGGGTTAGGGGGGGGTAGGGGGGGTTAAGGGTTTTAGGGGTTAGGGTTCGGGGTTAGGGGTTTAGGGTTAGGGGGGTTAGGGGTTAGGGGGGGGTTAGGGTTGGGTTAGGGGTTAGGGTTAGGGTTAGGGGTTAGGGGGAGGGTTAGGGGGGGTTAGGGGTTAGGGGTTAGGGGTTAGGGGGGTTAGGGGTTAGGGGTTAGGGGGGTTAGGGGGTTAGGGTTAGGGGTTTAGGGGGGGGTTAGGGTTAGGGTTAGGGGTTAGGGGTTAGGGGTTAGGGTTAGGGTTTAGGGTTTAGGGTTAGGGGTTAGGGGTTAGGGGTTAGGGGTTTGGGTTAGGGTTTTTAGGGTTTAGGGGTTAGGGGTTAGGGGTTGGGGGTTCGGGGTTCAGGGTTAGGTTAGGGGTTGGGGTTCGGGGTTCGGGGTTCGGGGTTTAGGGGTTAGGGGTTAGGGTTAGGGGGTTGGGGGGGGTTAGGGTTAGGGTTAGGGTTTTTGGTTAGGGGTTAGGGGTTAGGGGTTTGGGGTTAGGGGTTTGGGGTTAGGGGTTATGGGTTTTCGGGGTTCGGGTTCGTTGGGGTTTGGGGTTTCAGGGGTTCGGTTCTGGGTTGGGTTAGGTTTAGGGTTAGAGCCGTTTGGTTTTTGTTTCCTTTGGGGGTTCGGGTTTGGGGTTCTGGTCTTCCCGGGTTGGGGTTTGGGTCCAGGTTAGGGGTTTTCGGTTGGTCGTTTCCCGTTTCCCGGTTTGGGTTCCGGGGTTCGGGTTGGGTCGGGTTTCCGTTGGGTTGGTTCGGGGTTTGGTGGGTTTTTGGGTTTTGTTTCGTTTGTTTCGGTTCCCCGTTCCCGTTGTTTTCCTCCGGGTTGGGGTTCCCGTTCGGTTGGCAGTTTCCGTTGGGTCCCGTTGGGTTTTTCCCGGGCAGGGTTTCCCGGGGTCCCGTTTGGGGTCCCGTTGGCAGTCCCGTTTTCGTTGGGGTTCCCCGTTGGGTTGGGGTTTTTCCCCGTTGGTTAGGGTTGGGTTAGGTTTCCCGGGTTGGGTTGGGGTTGGGTTCCCGTTGGGTTTTTTGGGGGTTTCCCCGGGCCGCCCGTTGTTGGCCGCCCCGGTGTTGGTCTGATAACGTGGCTTTGAGGGAGCCGATGCAGTCAGCAGGTCCTCAGATGTAGAACGTGAGCGATGACTCAGCGTCGGCGCCGTTGGGGCGGAGCTTCACATCGTGAGGAGCTGTGATCATCTTCAGCTGAGATGTTCTGTCTGAACCTTTGTTCTCAGCGTATTAAACACCGGCCGGTAAAGAAGTTAACATTATTATCTGTTTGATCACCGGCCGGTAAAGAAGTTAACATTATTATCTGTTTGATCGGGGTTTAACTCCTGTGATCAGCGCGTTGTTCACAGGTCGCTCCAGCAGACGCGACTGATGACGGCGGCGGGTCAGAACTTCTCTCTGCAGCCTGGAGGATGGGGTGGAGGGTCCACCTCCCCGTCCCCCCCGTCCCCCCCCGTCTCCGTCTCCGCTGCGCCATGACGCCAGAACCTCGTCTACAGCTGTTCCCCTGTTGATCAATTAAAAAACATGCTTTGGTGAAATAATTAGCTGACACTTGCTCCTGCTTAACAGATGTTTCTGTGGATCCTGCCTGTACAGAGGTGGAGGTGTGTGCGCTGCTCGCCGGCGTGTGTGTCTGATGTCGGGGGGGGAGGGGGGGGGACGTTTACACATTTCCTGCACAAGAAAAGGTTCCTCCTGCTCGCTTTTCAAAGTTATGTACATCTTTTAATGCAATTATGAGAGGTGGGTCCCTCGCCGAAATGATTTGAATACTAATTTGAGCGTTGATCATCGTAGTTAACCGTCGTTTACATAATTACCCTGTAATTAGCATCACATTACAGCAATATTATTGGCATTAAGCATTTAATTAAACCAAAATATGGACCGTTGCATTGCTTTGTTTCCGTTTCTCTCCTTCCATTATTTTTTTCCTCATTCATTCGTTTTTGTTGCTGTTTTGAAGGAAGTTAAATCCAGCGCTCCGGCGCTCCTTCAGTCGCTGTTTGCTAAACAAGTATTTTCACTTGGCTACTTTCGGCTGCCTTTAAAGGCTCCTGGAGCTGGAATATTGATCTGTTTCCTCTTAGAAAAGCAGCTCCAGCAGGACTACATCCTCCTCATCATCAGCTGCAGCAGCATCACCTGGTCTCCTGCATCTCCAGCAGCTGCTAACAGCAGACAGAAGCTAACTAGAAGCTAACCAGAAGCTAACTAGAAGCTAACCAGAAGCTAACTAGAAGCTAAAGTAGACTCGTGCAGTCAGCCTGTCAGGATTACGGCGGTAAAATCTACGCCTGATGAGGTGACCAGCTCTCCCTCTCAGCTCCAGCGCTTTACAGATCTGCCCACCTCTCTGGAACCCCCCTCCCCCCCCACGCCGCCGCCGTCACAGCCGCCATGCTTGGGTGGAGCGCTCTCCTTTAAAGTTCACGTTCAGCCCCCAACTTTTTTGTTTCAGGCTAAATTGGCTGATTTCATTACGATTCAGGTGAAGCTTCTCGGAGGGGGGGGGGGTTTCTTTCCTCTAAAAGAAAAGAAAAAAGAAAAGAGAGAAGCGGTGGAGGGAGGTGCAGCAGGTGCAGAAGGTTTAACCGTCGCCAGCTCTGGCAGCTAATCCCCGGAGTATTTAATGAACTTTTTCTCTTAAAGCGTCTCTGCTAATACTCTGGAGCTTCGGCTCACTGCAGGAGCGCCGCCGCCACGAACATGATAACAGTTTTACTTTATACCTGAAACTGAGGTTTTAAGGGTCCGTCCTCTATTTGAAAAGGAAATGATTTAAATTTTCAGACCTCTTCAACATTGGCTTCTATTTTTAATCCTGAGTCGTAAAGACTTTTTTTTTTATTCTTGTGATTATTATTGAGAGCTGGATTGATTAGCTGTTGAGGGAAATCTGGTGGATGTGTGTTTCTGTGCTGGACCACCTTTGTTTTGGTTTTATTGTCATTATTTTCATCTTTTTCTTTGTGCAATTTTTTTAAGCTCACTTCAACTGCCAGCTGATAAAATCTGATATCTCGATTATTATAAATTATCACGGTTTACGATATTATCGCGGTATTCTTCATTGATGTATAAATGTCCAAAAAACACATACATTTAAATCATTTCACAAAATCTTGTGATTTTTTTTTTTGTCATACTAAAACATCAGAAGCCAAAATTTTATCAAAATGAAACTTTCACATTAAAAGGACAAACAACTGGGACAGAAAGAGGTTTTATTTTAAATTAACAAAATAAATAACAAAGCTTATTTGTCTGCTGCAAATTTAAATAAAACACTTTAACAACCATAGTGGTTTTAAATATGCAAACAATTATCAGGAACAAAAATTATAGTGTAAGTTTAAATGAAATCAACTTTTGACTTTAAGCTGAACCTTAAATACGTATAAATGTGTAAATAAAGAAACAGTTGTTTAGGAGCCAAATATGTTGTTCTGAATTGTTGTTCACTCTGTGTGTCTGTGGGTGTCGCTGTGTTGTTACCTGAGGGTCAGGTATAAAGGTAGCTGCCTGTTATTGGTTAGCTGTTTGACCGCTGTGGCGCTAACTGCTAACCGCTAACTGTGGCGTTATGGTTGTCGGATCAGTTAATGGAATAAATTAATATTTTAACTGCATCAGAAGAACATCGTTCCGGTCATTTTTAGATCAACACGCAACGGTAACGTTTAAGAAATGCGAGTTAGCGAAGCGCGTCGACCAGGTTACTCTTGGTCAATCATCTCAGTAGCTTGAAGCATTAGCCTTAGCTCCTTCAAGTTGCTTCTACAAATTACAATAAAATGTAAACAAGTGCTCTGCAGACAAGATAACTGTCCTCCACCAGTTGTCCCTCTGCATTTAAAAATAAATAAATAAATAAATATGCCCAGACATCAGATTTCGTCCTTTTAGTGGGTTGGTAAATGTCCTGTGTGCTATCACCACTTTCCGCCATGCTAACGTTACGATGCCGATGTTACAAGCTACATATTCACGTGAGACACAGTCGTGAGTCGCTCAGACTTGAATGAGACTGATATTACACATCCTGGTAATCGACCGTCATAATTATCCCGTAAAATTTTACCGCGCTTTACCGTACTACCGGTAACCGGTGCATCCCTACTGTGCACACATGTGCATGTGCGCATGCATGTCCACAAAACAAAAAAAAAGTGGTGATCAAGGTTTGCTGTCAGAACGGTTGTGAGCTGGAAGATGAAGCTTAAATTACCTTTGTGTGTAACATCAGAGGTTCTGCTGGAACATTAAGTGAACAGACAGGCGGGAAAAGAAAGCACCAAATATTTCAGATGTCCCTGGGCTATTTCTTTAGCTCCAGACAGACGAAAACAAAATGAACTCCCAAGTTCAGGTTGAGGCTCAGCTCTGCCCCGAGGTGGTTTCACTGAAAGTGTGTTTGAGCTTTGAGGAGATTCGGCCTGATTCCCCGCCCCCTCTCCTCTCACCTCACCCCCCCCCTGCACTCAATGAAGTGACAGGACAATTTGCATTACTGGCCCTGACAGACGCACACGCATGCAGAAACTAGCGAGCGCGGCGCCTGGCGCTAACACGCGTTCATCGTAAACGAGCACAGAATCAGCGCTCTTGAGTTTACCTCCACGTGTGTGACACCATGAATATGTAGCTCTGGGTTTTTAAGCGCAGCAATATTCAGCAGATAGACGGGGGGGGGGGGGGGGGGGGGGGTCGGGGGGGGGGCCAGTATTTATGCCCGTTTGTAGTCATGTGTCACGTCGGGTTTGGATCTGTGCGGTAAAGCCTCGGGGTCAGGTGTTAGGTTCAACACTTGTGCAGAAATCAGGATGACCTGCAGCGCCGCAGGGCTGCAACACCAAACACAACAAAGTGACAGCGGCAGGGCGCTAACGCTGCCAGAGCGGAAACATGGCTGGAGCAAGGCATCCGTAGTGACAGGGTTGGGGGTTTGAACCCTCTTTGTGGTCCACGGAGCCAGGGTTAGAATAGTTTGGGATTCTCCATTAATTTTAGTTTTTAGTTTCGTTTTTCCAAATTCAGTTAGTTTTAATTTGTTTTTAGAGCAGTTTTGCTAGTTTTTATTCGTTTTTTGTTTTGAAATACTTAGTTTTAGTTTAGTTTTTATTAGTTTCAGTGTTAGTTTTAGTTTTATTTTGTAAATTAGGGTTGTAATTTTGGTTGGAGTGAAGCACTGAACTTTTTGAAGGCTATCGAATCACATAGTCGTGTTTACATTCTGGTCTCAATAAACATATTTATCAATGCGTCTTCCCGCTTGTGGTGTTCCTGCGTATTTACTGACCAGCAGCTATCTGGTCTCCATGGAAACAGTCCATTATAGTTGCTGTTTTCTCCCGTTCCTTCCCAACGCTGACTGGCCTGCAGCTGTAGCTTCTCTTTCCAGGGGGCTAGCTTAGGCTAGCTTATCCCGCTAGTCTTGGTTAGCCTTCTTTCCAGGGGGCTAGCTTATGCTAGTTTATCCAGCTAGTCTTGGTTAGCTTCTATTTCCAGGGGGCTAGCTTAGGCTAGCTTATCCAGCTAGTCTTGGTTAGCCTTCTTTCCAGGGGGCTAGTTTAGGCTAGCTTATCCAGCTAGTCTTGGTTAGCTTCTTTTTAGGGGCTAGCTTTCTAGCTTTTACTTTCCAGCTAGTCTTGGTTTAGCTTCTAGCTTATTAGTCTATTTTAGCTTGCTAGCTTATCCAGCTAGTCTTGGTTAGCTTCTCTTTCCAGGGGGCTAGTTTAGGCTAGCTTATCCAGCTAGTCTTGGTTAGCTTCTCTTTCCAGGGGGCTAGCTTAGACTAGTTTATTCAGCTAGTCTTGGTTAGCTTCTCTCTCCTTCTCTTTCGTTACAATAATTTGGATGAGGCAAAGCGAGTAAGTCAAGTGACAGGTAGACCTGAAAGATACGGGTGCAAGATAACTATCGGGTCGATAACAGAAAATTATGACGTCATTCCGATAAGTCCGATATCACTTCAAATAGCCCCGATAACATTTATATTTCTGTCAACACAGCAGTGTCTCGCTCCCTCTGAGTCTTGAATGACCAGCAGTGAATGTTATGTTCAAGTGACGTCGGCATAATCAGAAAAACGATTACTCAATCAGGAAAATCAAGAATACCCCCTCATGCCAGAAAACAACTCGTTAACTCGGTCATAATTTTAGTAGTTGCTGACTTTAATTGATATTCGCAGTATTTTCCCACATGTTACACATAAAAAAGAAAAAAATAGAAAAGGCTGAAAGAACGACTAGCAAACAAGGGAAGAGAGGAATTTTCGTTCCACCTTGAATGCAGCCTGCAGCACAGCGCTGATCACAACAAACATGGCGGCGTGGAACTTTGTTAAAGTTTCAGAAGAAGATAGTTTGGTGGTTATTTGTGACGAATCCTCCGAGTGAATTCTACGAGGAGGGAAGCACAAGCTTTAATACGTAAAACCTGATCAGCCACCTACAACATAACAATCACTTCCATGGAGTTTTGAAATCACGCTAACGTGAGCTAATGGAAACTAACGGAAGCTAATGCTAAACATGCGCAAGCCAGCAGCAGTCTCTCCTCTCCCTCATTCCTCTCATCTAAAGCTTCCATGAGATTAAAAAATAAAAAACAAAAACTACTGAACCACATTTACTTTAATTAAATGTATTAATTTAAATGGAACCACAAGTCAAAATTATTTTAAATGTTAATCTTTTTCAGTTAGTAATTTTGATGCATGTATTTCCATCAGTTCAAGGAGCCTTTATTTTTTATATCAGTCAGTAATGAACCTTATTTAAGTTAATGTGAGATATCAAATAGGTTTGTTTGATAGATTTAAGAAAATGTTTGAGAGGCTTGACAATAGTTTTACATTGGAAAAAATAAATATCTGTTCATTTAAAAAGTCAAAACTGTTTTTGATTTTGTTCATAGTATTAATGTAATGATCTTAGGTATGTGTGTGTGTTATCGGTATCGGCCTTTAGGAGCTGAAAGTTATCGGTTATCAGTTGTAAAAACAGTTATGGTGCATCCGTAGTGAAAGATGGTGGAAAAATCAACTTCCCAGCATTCACTCGTCCTCGTCAGACAAATTTCACAACATTTTCTGGTCTATTTTTAAATCAGAGAAATTAAAAATCAGGCGGCAGCGAGCTTTTATTCAATTAAAGCAGAACCAAACAGAAACTTTCTCCGATGACATCTCAACGTGCCGCCTGACTCGGTTTGCTGTCAGCGCCTCAAACGTGGTGACGGATAGCCGCGACTGTGACCAGATCCACAGGAAATGAAGAAACCGCCAGAAGAGAGGCTCCGCTTCCTCTCCGGCCGTCCACGCGTGACGGATCAATAGACCCGCCAACGCCGGTCCGAGGCGCTGCCTGACGGAGGAAGGCGAGGCCGGGAATAAGTCAAGGGGTCCAGGGCGCCCCAGTCCATCATGGCGTGTCACGGCGATGAAATGAGTTGTCTCCAACCGCCAGATCGATGGCTGACACGAGAGCGCTCAGCCGCTGAGGGGGGGAGTCGCTGGGGGGGGGGGGGGGGGGGTTTCCAAAAGTTATTACCTCTACTTGGCTGTCAGAAATCACAGCGTGATGCATTACATGTGTTCCCTGCTGAGACGTGTGTGTAAGAGACGCAAACATGGAGGACGGGATGAAAAATACCGCTGCCCCTCCATCCGTCTCCCATAGAGCAGCTCTGGTGGACGGAGGACGGGCTCTGGAGGACGGGTTCTGGTGGATGGGCTCTGGAGGACGGGCTCTGGTGGACGGGCTCTGGACGGGCTCTGGAGGACGGAGGACGGGCTCTGGAGGACGGGCTCTGGTGGCTCTGGACGGCTCTGGAGGACGGGCTCTGGTGGACGGGCTCTGGAGGACGGGCGGCTCTGGTGGACGGGCTCTGGAGGACGGGCTCTGGTGGACGGGCTCTGGAGGCTCTGGGGACGGGCTCTGGAGGACGGGCTCTGGTGGACGGGCTCTGGAGGACGGGCTCTGGAGGACGGGCTCTGGTGGACGGGCTCTGGAGGAGGACGGGCTCTGGACGGGCTCTGGAGGACGGGCTCTGGAGGACGGGCTCTGGTGGACGGGCTCTGGAGGACGGGCTCTGGTGGACGGGCACTGGAGGACGGGCTCTGGAGGACGGGCTCTGGATGGGCTCTGGAGGACGGGCTCTGGTGGACGGGCTCTGGAGGACGGGCTCTGGCTCTGGAGGACGGGCTCTGGAGGACGGGCTCTGGTGGACGGGCTCTGGAGGACGGGCTCTGGAGGACGGGTTTCTGGTGGACGGGCTCTGGAGGACGGGCTCTGGAGGACGGGCTCTGGAGGACGGGCTCTGGAGGACGGGCTCTGGTGGACGGGCTCTGGTGGACAGACTCTGGTGGAAGAGTTCTGGTGGACGGGGACATCTGTATAACTTGCCACTTCTTCATCCCGCGTCCATATGCTAATGACGATGAATCCGGTTTAAACTGTTTAAGCCACGCCCACCAATCAATTGATGCCGATTGATGGTGACATGCTAATTTTTCAAGGGTAATTTCTAAAATGTGGTTCACACATAACGTCTGGACTTATTAATACCCCCCCCCCCCCCCAATACCCCACCCCCCCCCCCCCCCCCCCCCCCCCGGTGGACGCCGTTGTCCGTCTGCTGCTGGCGATAATAAATCACGCCGTGACAAGCGCCGTCTCTTAACCTTGATGGACTCAGAACCAGCGACCCTCTTCAAATAAACGCTCATTACACCACTGGCAGCCATCTTGGCTCTTGTCTTCTTCAATAAGGAGGCTCTCGATCCAGTGACCCCCCCCCCCAACCAGAAATAAATACAGGACTGGAGCTGAGAGGAGGAGGAGGAGGAGGAGGAGGAGGAGGAGGAGGAGGGAAGAGGAGAGGAGAGGAGGAGGAAGGAGGAGGAGGCTTGGAGGAGAGGAGAGGAGGAGGGAGGGAGGTCTTCTTCTCTTCTTCTCCTCTTTTCTGTCTCTTCTTCCTCTTCTTCTTCGGCCTCCTCTTCTTCCTCTTCTTCCTCTTCTTCTCGGTTCTTCTCTTCTCTGCTCTTCTTCTTCCCCCTTCTTCTTCTCGGCCTTCTTCCTCTTCTTCCTCTTCCTCCTCTTCTTCCGTCTTCCTCGTTCTTCCTCGGTCTCTTCTCTCTTCTTCTTCGGTCTTCCGGCTTCTTCTTCTCGGTCCCTCTTCTTCTTCTTCTTCTCTTCTTCTTCTTCTTCTCGAGGAATTCTTCTTCTTTCTTCTTCTTCCTTCTTCTTCTTCTTCTTCTTCTTTCTTCCTCTTCTTCTTCTCTTCCTTTCTTCTCTTGTCTCTTCCCTCTTCTTCTTCTTCTTCTTCTTCTCTTTTTCTTCTTTTCTCTTAGGAGGTCTTCCTCCTCTTCTCGGACTTCTTCTTCTTCTTCGGATCTTCGACACGGACCTGGACCTGGACCAGGACCGTAGTCTGACCCAGTCGGAGTCAAACCCACGTGAAGCTAATCATTGATGATGTCATGGATGAAGACGCTGTGATGTCACTGATAGTTGTTTTCTTTAACAGGAAACCAGTTTAAACCAGAGCTGCTGCTGCTGGTGTGAAAGAACAAAACCAGTCTGATTTATTTTTGCTTTAACTGCCCCCCCCCCCCCCAGTCCCACTGGTGTCACCTCAGGTCGCCACGGCGACCCGTCTGTCAGTGTTACTCGCAGGAGGCTCTGAATGCGGCGTGACAGGTGCCAATCTGTGGCGCCTGACGATAACGGCGAGGCCCCGCCGGCGCTGGAGGCGCCTGCCGGCGCCGCCTCTACAGACGGGGACGTTTCCAGGAACAACAATGGTGTCGCTGCATTTCCTCAGACGTGTCTCGTACACTTCTATAAACTTGATTTATGGCTTTTAGGACGGAAGTGATAACCTGTTAACCTGATAACCTGTTAATGTTCAGACCGCGTTTACCTTCGCTGTCACATGATTAATGCATGAACCCCCCCACCCACACCCCCCCCCCCCCCCACCCCCCGATGCTTCTGCAGCTGGTTTTATTTCATGCAGCTGGATTATTTCAGGAGTCAGCAGCTCTCACACCTGGGAGGAGTTACTGCTACTGCTGCTGAGGAGGAGTTACTGCTGCTGAGGGAGGAGGTGCTGCTGAGGAGGTTACTGCTGCTGAGGGAGGAGTCACTGCTGCTGAGGAGGAGTTACTGCTGGTGGGGGGAGTCACTGCTGCTGAACTGCTGCTGAAGTAGGAGTTACTTTACTGAGGCTGCTGAGGTGGAGTCAGTGCTGCTGAGGGAGGAGTGCTGCTGAGGGAGGAGTTACTGCTGCTGAGGAGGAGTTACTGAGGGGAGGAGTCTCTGCTGCTGAGGGAGGAGTTACTGCTGCTGCTGCTGAAGGAGGAGTTACTGCTGCTGAGGGAGGAGTTCTCCTGCTGGAGGAGTTAGCTTAGGGAGGAGTTACTGCTGAGGGAGGAGTGCCTGAGGGAGGAGGTTACTGCTGCTGAGGGAGGAGTTACTGCTGCTGAGGGAGGAGTTACTGCTGCTGAGGGAGGAGTTACTGCTGCTGAGGAGGAGTTACTGCTGCTGGGAGGAGTTACTGCTGCTGAGGGAGGAGTTACTGCTGCTACTGAGCTGCTGACTGCTGCTGAGGAGTTACTGCTGCTGAGGGAGGAGTAGAGTGCTGAGGGAGGAGACTGCTGCTGAGGGAGGGAGGAGCTTACTGCTGCTGAGGAGGAGTTACTGCTGAGGGAGAGCTGCTGAGGGAGGAGTCACTGCTGCTGGAGCTGCTGTGAGGAGGAGTCTACTGCTGCTAGCTGGAGGGAGCTTACTGCTGCTGAGGAGGAGTTACTGCTGCTGAGGGGAGGGTCTGCTGCTGAGGGAGGAGACTGCTGCTGAGGAGGAACTGCTGCTGAGGGAGGAGTCACTGCTGCTGAGGAGGAGTTACTGCTGCTGAGGGAGGAGTCATTGCTGCTGAGGGAGGAGTTACTGCTGCTGAGGGAGGAGTTACTGCTGCTGAGTGGAGGAGTCACTGCTGCTGAGGGAGGAGTTACTGCTGCTGGGGGAGGAGTTACTGCTGCTGAGGGAGGAGTCATTGCTGCTGAGGAGGAGTTACTGCTGCTGAGGGAGGAGTCACTGCTGGTGAGGGAGGAGTTACTACTTCTGAGGGAGGAGTTACTGCTGCTGAAGGAGGAGTTACTGCTGCTGAGGGAGGAGTCACTGCTGCTGAGGGAGGAGTTACTTCTGCTGAGAATGGAGTCAAAGCTCCTGAGGGAGGAGTTACTGCTGCTGAAGGAGGAGTTACTGCTGCTGAGGGAGGAGTTACTGCTGCTGAAGGAGGAGTTACTGCTGCTGAGGGAGGAGTCAGTGCTGCATAGGGAGGAGTTACTGCTGCTGAGGGAGGAGTCAGTGCGGATGTGGGAGGAGTTACTGCTGCTGAGGGAGGAGTCAGTGCTGATGTGGGAGGAGTTACTGCTGCTAAGGGAGGAGTCAGTGCTTCTGTGGGAGGAGTCACTGCTGCTGAGGAGTCATTGCTGCTGAGGGAGGAGTAACTGCTGCTGAGGGGAGGAGTCTCTGCTGCTGAGGGAGGAGTTACTGCTGCTGAGGGAGGAGTTACTGCTGCTGAGGAGGAGTTACTGCTGCTGAGGGAGGAGTTACTGCTGCTGAGGGAGGAGTTAGTGCTGCTGAGGGAGGAGTTACTGCTGCTGAGGGAGGAGTTACTGCTGCTGAGGGAGGAGAAGTTACTGCTGCTGAGGGAGGAGTTACTGCTGCTGAAGGAGAAGTTGCTGCTGAGGGAGGAGTTACTGCTGCTGAGGGAGGAGTCACTGCTGCTGAGGGAGGAGTTACGCTGCTGAGGGAGGAGTCAGTGCTGATGTGGGAGGAGTTACTGCTGCTGAGGGAGGAGTTACTGCTGCTGAGGGAGGAGTTACTGCTGCTGAGGGAGGAGTTACTGCTGCTGAGGGAGGAGTCAGTCCTTCAGAGGGAGGAGTTACTGCTGCTGAGGGAGGAGTCAGTGCTGATGTGGGAGGAGTTACTGCTGCTAAGGGAGGAGTCACTGCTGATGTGGGAGGAGTTACTGGCGAGTGAACTCTAGTGGTGCTTAGTTGGGCCCTTTGACTTCATTGTTGTTTAAAGATAATAAAGCAGCTACGTGTTGTTGTTTAAAGGTGATAAAGCAGCCACATGTTGTTGTCCATCTAAAGTTGTATCAAACTAATACTTAGACTAATAATTAATAATTAATAACTAATACTTAGACTCACTGTGATCAAATGATTTTTATTCTTTTTTAATGAACTGTATTAAAGGTTTCGTCCTCATCGGTGACTGCAGCTGAAAGTACATCTGAGTAGTTTCAGGTTGGATGATTGTTTCAGACTCAGTAGTTTAGTTCAAACAGAAACCTCCTCTGCTCTTCTTCTTCTCTTCTTCCTCTCAGCACTTTTCTCTCTCTGCTCCTCCCACACACCAGAGATCAATTTGTCTTGCCGACAGGAATCCATATTTTCTCATCTCAGGTACTACTACCCCCCCCCCCCCCCCATCACCTTCTGTGAGCCTGTCCATCCAGCGACCCCGCCCTGAACCCCCCCCCCCCACCACCACCACAGACCAGCTGAATCAGCTCCATCACTGCAGCAGGAACCGAACCTTTAAATGGACGGACACTCTTGTGCTGACAAACATAAAGTTTTCCCTCCTGTTTTTGCTCAATTTACAACGTCTGTCCGGCGGACGGCGGTCCCCGAGGGCGCCATCCGAAGGTGTTTCATCACTCCGCGCTCAAACCTGGAGGGGAAGAAAAACACTCAGAAATGTGAAGAAGAGGGGAAGGAAGGGTTGATATCAACAGGGGAGAGGAGGAGGAGAGGAGGAGGAGAAGAGGAGGGGAGCGGGAACCTTTCCCTCTCACCGTTGTTTACCTTGGTCTGAGGAAAGACCGCCAGGATCCCCCGAGGACGCCGCCGCGATCAATACTACACAAGAGTTGAATTAGACCTCAAGTGGAGCTCACGTCCACCTCAGGGGGGGCGGAGCCGACCTGAAGTCCCCTGAACATTCACTTCCTTTCCGGCGAGTTAACCAATAACTGGATGAAATGAGAGGGAAAAGAGCAGCTGTCTTTCCTGTTTCTTATCTCCTTTTTTTTTTCCTTTACTCCTCCCGTCCTCTCCGTCTCTGCGTCCTCTCCGTCTCTGCGTCCTCTCCTCGCCGTCGCTCTCGGCGCTCAGACTCTCGTATCTGTTTTTGTGCTTGAAAGAGTCACTTGAGCAGAAACGAAATGCACAATTAGCAGATATCCAGAAGAAATGGGACGCACATTTACATTCGGGAGGAGCGCACGCATGCGTGAGCATCGCCGCCGCGCACGTCCTCAACGTTGACTCACGTCTCAGCTGCACCCAGGGACAAGTGGACAAACGTCTTTCAGAGCAGTGAAACGGGAGATATCATAGTTTTAAAGCTCCTTCCTGTAACGACCTTTATATGAGACGGTTTATAGCATTTATAGCAGAGCGCTAACGCTAAACAAAGCGCTAACGCTAAACAACAAACAAACATGTCAACATTAATGGTTTTAAGGCCGTAAGTGTCTGAAAAATGACCACGACTGTTTTCATTTACAGAAGCGCCGTCGTCCCTCCTGCTGCTGAACCAGGTAGGTGTCCTCTCACCTGCCAGATGCCTCCCAGTGAATTTGGGTCGGTGACACGCGCCGCCACGCGCCGCCACCGCCGCGCGCCGCCACGCGCCGCCACGCTCGCTCAAACCCTCTCATGGATCAATAGAAGCCACTCAGCGCACCTGACACCCTCTCACACCTGATACTTGGCCCAAACACCCCCCCCCCCCCTCGCAGCGCACACGCTCACTCCAACCTGGCGAGGGACCAATTACACCAACCTGAGGGAATTACCCAGAGTTCCCCTCTTGTCGGGAGCGAGATCTCGGAGGATTACAGGTACTTAGCTCCCATTATGTCTGCTCTATTACCTGCTAACAGCCTCCTTTGTGTTTGCTGTTAGCGCAGCGCTCCCTCCCTCCGCCAGGCTGCTAGCGTCCCGCCGCTCCCTGGCAGCTCGGCGCTACAGATAAAGGTGTGTGGGTATCTGAGGAGGAGGAGGAGCAGGTGGCGTCCACGCTTTCTTTACTCCCACACACTCTCCTCTCCAGGTACACGCCGTCTTACTTTAGTACATTTTCACACTTTTGTTTTTCTTTGTGTAAACAAAGCAGATTTTCTCTCCGAGTCTTCAAACAGAATCTTGCAGCGAGCGGAGGAGGAGCTGAACTTTAAAGGCCTCCTCAGGTTTCCTGTAATCAGTCTGGAGTTGATCTGCGTTGGTACAGAAATAAACATTAAAACAATAAAATAAAATAAAGAGTTTGTGAAGCCACAGAGTTGATCTGCGTTGGTACAGAAATAAACATTAAAACAATAAAATGAAATAAAGAGTTTGTGAGCAGCAGAGTCGTCAGTGACCTTCAGCTCTGAAGCTCCTCCCCTGAACCAGATGATCCTCTTCCTGGTCTTCAGCCTGCAGGTCGTCTGGATCTTCAAGCCGTTTCCCAGAATGCTTCTGGGTTCTCCAGCAGGTAGTTCTCCGTCTCTGCTGAAGTAACGGCGTCTATCATCCTCTAGGTGGCAGCAGCAGTCGAGACGCGTCGCATTTTTTACATTTACGTAATTTCCTTCCTTCAACCAACAGCGTTGTTCTGCTGCGATGCTGCGGAGTTAAACGTCAGAATGATCCAGAACAAAGAAGCTCCACATCTGTCCCTTCATGGCTCAGAAGATGTGAGGTGAAGTAGCAGAAAGATCTGAAAGACAAACATTTAAATGTTGCTCCAGTAAATGAGCTCATTCCAGATGTGGATCCAGCTGCAGTTGGACAGGAGCAACAGATGGATGAAGAAGCTTCGTCTGGAGAACATCTGGAGAACATCTGTGGACTGATGAAGGTAACTGATCTCAGGTCTGAACATGATCAGATATTAAGGGATGATCAGAGAGGCGGAGTCTCTCTGAAGGACAGATGACAGAAGCTCTCTGAAGGAGGACAGAAGCTCTTTGAAGGACAGATGGACAGAAGCTCTCTGAAGGACAGATGGACAGAGCTCTCTGAAGGACAGATGGACAGGAGCTCTCTGAAGGACAGATGGACAGAAGCTCTCTGAAGGACAGACGGACAGAAGCTCTCTGATGGACAGATGGACAGAAGCTCTCTGAAGGACAGATGGACAGAAGCTCTCTGAAGGACAGATGGACAGGAGCTCTCTGAAGGACAGACGGACAGAAGCTCTCTGATGGACAGATGGACAGGAGCTCTCTGAAGGGAGGAGCTCTCTGAAGGACAGATGGACAGAAGCTCTCTGAAGGACAGATGGACAAGAGCTCTCTGAAGGACAGATGGACAGGAGCTCTCTGAAGACACATGGACAGGAGCTCTGAGAGAGACAGAAGCTCTCTGAAGGACAGATGGACAGAAAGCTCTCTGAAGGACAGATGGACAGGAGCTCTCTGAAGGAGAGATAGGACAGCTCTCTGAAGGACAGACGGACAGAAGCTCTCTGAAGGACAGATGGACAGAAGCTCTCTGAAGGACAGATGGACAGGAGCTCTCTGAAGGACAGATGGACAGAAGCTCTCTGAAGGACAGATGGACAGGAGCTCTCTGAAGGACACATGGACAGGAGCTCTCTGAAGGACAGATGGACAGAAGTTTTCTGAAGGACAGAAGCTCTCTGAAGGACAGATGGAACATCAGCTAGCTGTCTCCAGAGGAACTGGAGACGTCTCTGTACGTCAGGGACAAGGACCAGGACCTTTATTGGACGTCCGTGGTCTTCAGGTCCTCCATGATTGTCTCAATGACATCACTGAATGGGTCCAGAAACCTCCGTCAGTAGAAACGATCCACCGTTCCATCTGTCCATCAGACAGGAGGACACATCTGAACCTGGACCAGAAGAACCAGGTTTAAATGGACCGGTTCAAAGAGGGTCAGACCGGTCCAGATCTGATGTTCTGGTGATCAGGGACGCCGTGTCCTCCTGAAGAGGACATCTGGTTCCGTCCAGGTCCGGTGGATCACCGTCCAGCTGTTATCTAAAGCATCTCTGATGGTCCGGAGGTCCAGATGTTCTGGACAGCTGGGACGGCGTGTCCTCCTGAAGAGGACGAGACCTTCCAGCTGTTATCAGGGTTCTAAAGCATCTCTGATGGTCCAGAGGTCCAGATGTTCTGGACAGCTGGGATGTTCTGGAGGGATCCCTGAAGGTCTCAGAGGAACATCTGGTTCCGTCCAGGTCCGGTGGATCACGTCCAGCTGTTATCAGGGTTCTACAGCATCTCTGATGGTCCAGGTCCAGATTTTCTGGAGGATCCATGAAGGTCTCAGAGGAACATCTGGTTCCGTCCAGGTGTGGTGGATCACCGTCCAGCTGTTATCAGGGTTCTACAGCATCTCTGATGGTCCAGAGGTGCAGATGTTCTGGACAGCTGGGATGTTCTGGAGGGATCCCTGAAGGTCTCAGAGGAACATCTGGTTCCGTCCAGGTCCGGTGGATCACCGTCCAGCTGTTATCAGGGTTCTAGAGCATCTCTGATGGTCCAGAGGTCCAGATGTTCTGGACAGCTGGGATGTTCTGGACGGATCCGTGAAGGTCTCAGAGGAACATCTGGTTCCGTCCAGGTCCGGTGGATCTCAGCAGGACCAGCTGTTATCAGGGTTCTACAGCATCTCTGATGGTCCAGAGGTCCAGATGTTCTGGACAGCTGGGATGTTCTGGACGGATCCATGAAGGTCTCAGAGGAACATCTGGTTCCGTCCAGGTGTGGTGGATCACCGTCCAGCTGTTATCAGGGTTCTACAGCATCTCTGATGGTCCGGAGGTCCAGATGTTCTGGACGGATCCATGAAGGTCTCAGAGGAACATCTGGTTCCGTCCAGGTGTGGTGGATCACCGTCCAGCTGTTATCAGGGTTCTACAGCATCTCTGATGGTCCGGAGGTCCAGATGTTCTGGACAGCTGGGATGTTCTGGACAGATCCGTGAAGGTCTCAGAGGAACATCTGGTTCCGTCCAGGTCCGGTGGATCACCGTCCAGCTGTTATCAGGGTTCTACAGCATCTCTGATGGTCCAGAGGTCCAGATGTTCTGGACAGCTGGGATGTTCTGGAAGGATCCGTGAAGGTCTCAGAGGAACATCTGGTTCCGTCCAGGTGTGGGGGATCTCAGCAGGACCAGCTGATCCAGGTGGTTTGAGCTGAAGTATTTTAATGTTGAACTGCTCCTTTAACAGAAACACCTGGCAGTGAAACGTCACCTGTTCAGGTCGTGACTGAAGCAGGTGTCAGGTGCAACAGTTTCCTCTCACCTGTCCTCATCTGTTCACGTCAACACACCTGTGGGCTCAGCGCACCTTTACACACACGTCCTCCAGACGGAGGAAAGCTGATCCTCTGACAGACAGGAAGCTGGCAGCTCAGAGCGCCGCCGGCGCTGAGAAGGTAATTACCCGTGACAGACGTACCTGTGTAGGTCTCACCTCCCCCCCCCGCCCCCCCCCCCCCACTCCAACCTGCACTTATCACAGTTACCGTCTCACCGCCGCCGCTGACGAGATCTAATTGGAAGATTAAGGTGTTTTTAGGTATCGATTTCACGTCGGCTCTGCCCCCCCCCCCCCCCCCCACCAGCTCTGATGCAGAGACAGTCTGTCGCCATGGGGCGCGCTGCTGCGTCTACAGGGACTAACAGGTTACAGGTTTGCTTTCAGAGCAGTCGGGGGGGAAAATAATTATTAAATTAAATTAAATTAAATTATTAAATAATGTTCTGCAGATGAAATAACTGTCCTAACAGAGATCAGGTATAAAATAAAATAAAGTGTCCTCGGTCCCTCCATGTCCATCAGAAGATCTTTTTTCTCTTCATTAATCCTTTAACGTGAACATATAAAGGGACATGTCCGTGGATTTTTCCTCTCTTCAGGTGATGCATTGATATCTTTCGTTACGCTGGTAATTCTCAGATAACAGACACATCTGGGCCACATCTGGGCTGCGTTCAGCAAACAGGGCTCAGCTCCGGGTTCTAGAGGGTTAGGGGGTTAGGGGGGGTTAGGGTTAGGGTTAGGGGGGGTTAGGGTTGGTTAGGGGGGGTTAGGGGGTTAGGGGTTAGGGGTTAGGGTTAGTTAGGGGTTCGGGGGGTTAGGGGGTTAGGGGGTTAGGGGGTTAGGGGTTTAGGGGGGGTTAGGGAGGGTTAGGAGGATTAGGGGTTAAGGGGGGGGGGTTAGGGTTAGAGGGGGTTAGGGTTAGGGGGTTAGGGTTGGGGGTTAGGGGGTTAGGGGTTAGGTTAGGGGGTTAGGAGGGGTTAGGGGGTTAGGGTTAGGGTTAGGGGGTTAGGGGGTTAGGGGGGGGTTAGGGTAGGGTTGGGGGTTAGGGGGTTAGGGGTTATGATAGGGGTTAGGGGTTTATTGTTAGGGGTTAGGGTTAGGTTTCGGGGTTAGGGGGGGTTTGGGGCGGGGTTAGGGTTAGGGGGGTTAGGGGTTGGGTTAGGGGTTAGGGGGTTAGGGGTTAGGGTTAGGGTTAGGGGGTAGGTTAGGGGGGTTATGTTGGGGGTTTAGGTTAGGGGTTAGGGGGGGTTCGGGGGTTAGGGGGGGGTTAGGGTTAGGGGGTTAGGGTTAGGGGGTTAGGGTTAGGGGGTTAGGGGTTTAGGGTGTAGCAGGTCGACAGGTGGAGCTGAAGAGTTGGAGGTGGTCTGGTGAGGACGTAGAGCAGCTGTGGTCCATACCTGCTGGGGGAGGCATGTGTCTGAGAGGAGACTGTCAGGAACCTGATGACAGATTTGGACTGTCAGGAACCTGATGACAGATTTGGACTCTCCTGTCCAGGCTGAACCAGGCCGACTGGCCCTTCCCGCCTCTGTGAGACGTTCGTCCACGTCGGTGGCGTCTCCTCCATCACGCTCCTCCTTCGTTCTTCTCAGCAGCGTTTACGGTCGTTTACATAAAGCATTAAAAACCGTCCACCTTCTGTCCCTGCGCACATCTGGAGACTATTAATAACTTCATGTCTCTACCAGCCAGGTGCCGAGGACCCCTGGGAGTCACGTTTTTATCTGAAATCAACAACCTGTAACAAACACCAACTATCTTTTCCCTCCTTCGACCGCAACCATCTGGCTGCAGGCCGCCAGAATACGCGCCGCAGTGTTGCTAACAATTATTAGTTTCTGGATCCGGGACCTGACAACAGCCCACCTGATTTTCATACGCTGCACCTCCCCCCCACACACGCACCCCCTCATCAGGACGCTATCAATAGCCAGACACCTGTTTCCTGCAGACGCTAGCGAGGCCTCTATGGCTGCACCTGTATGTGCTCACACCAGAGCCTGGAGAGGAATATTTATGCGGATGGGACCGCGGCGCTGCTATCAGCCGCCGCTAATGCAATCACAGGAAGGACAGGGAGCACTTGACGAGTGTGAAGCAAGCCAACGGTGGGGTGAATTAAATCAAGTCAGGATGTGGATTCTCAAAAGATGCTCAAACGTTGAGTCTTTAGAGCCCAGAATGACTATTCAGCTGATTGAAATGACTGGTGTTGCATGATGGGAGAAGAGTAGATCTGAAGGGACAATGAAAGCCTCCATCAGGATGTTTCCAAGGATCTCTAATTGTCCAGCTGCTCGGGCGTCTTGTTTTTATCTTTAAAGCAAAAGCAAAAACAATTCAGTTTCTTCATTTTCTGTCCTCCTGACTTTATATCTGCGACGTTGTTTCCAGTCCTGGTCTGCACAAATGTTAGGGGTTAGGGTTAGGGGGTTAGGGTTAGGGTTGAGCTTCTAACGTATTCACGGTTAGGGGCGTGGCCGTCTGAGTGACAGGAGTCTGTGTGGTTAACGGCCGACTTTAGTTTAGTTTTTCCAAATTCAGTCAATTTTTGTTTGTTTTTAGAGCAGTTTTGCTAGTTTTTATTCGTTTTTGTTTTGAAATGCTTAGTTTTAGTTTTTATTAGTTTCAGTGTTAGTTTTAGTTTTATTTTGTAAATTAGGGTTGTAATTTTGGTTGGAGTGAAGCACTGAACTTTTTGAAGGCTATCGAATCACATAGTCGTGTTTACATTCTGGTCTCAATAAACATATTTATCAATGCGTCTTCCCTCTTGTGGTGTTCCTGCGTATTTACTGACCAGCAGCTATCTGGTCTCCATGGAAACAGTCCATTATAGTTGCTGTTTTCTCCCGTTCCTTCCCAACGCTGACTGGCCTGCAGCTGTAGCTTCTCTTTCCAGGGGCTAGCTTAGGCTAGCTTATCCAGCTAGTCTTGGTTAGCCTTCTTTCCAGGGGGCTAGCTTAGGCTAGCTTATCCAGCTAGTCTTGGTTAGCCTTCTTTCCAGGGGGCTAGCTTAGGCTAGCTTATCCAGGTAGTCTTGGTTAGCCTTCTTTCCAGGGGCTAGCTTAGGCTAGCTTATCCAGCTAGTCTTGGTTAGCCTTCTTTCCAGGGGGCTAGCTTAGGCTAGCTTATCCAGCTAGTCTTGGTTAGCCTTCTTTCCAGGGGGCTAGCTTAGGCTAGCTTATCCAGCTAGTCTTGGTTAGCCTTCTTTCCAGGGGGCTAGCTTAGGCTAGCTTATCCAGCTAGTCTTGGTTAGCCTTCTTTCCAGGGGGCTAGCTTAGGCTAGCTTATCCAGCTAGTCTTGGTTAGCCTTCTTTCCAGGGGGCTAGCTTAGGCTAGCTTATCCAGCTAGTCTTGGTTAGCCTTCTTTCCAGGGGGCTAGCTTAGGCTAGCTTATCCAGCTAGTCTTGGTTAGCTTCTTTCCAGGGGCTAGCTTAGGCTAGCTTATCCAGCTAGTCTTGGTTAGCCTTCTTTCCAGGGGCTAGTTAGGCTTTATCCAGCTATGGTTAGCCTTCTTTCTCTTGGGTTTTTTTCTCCTTGAGAAGTATTCCACACATTGTATCACCTGCTTCTACAACAAGGACACTTATTTTTATCGTTAACACAGTCATAGTCAAAGAAATCCCAAATAGGACTGAGACGCTTTCTACCAACTTTTACTGCAGCCATCACTGATGATCATTTTTTTATTTTTATTTTTTTTTGCGGTTGTTGTTGTACGGTGGAGCGAAGTTAATAGATTTCAAACATATATGAAAAAAAAAAATTACAAACACAAAAACAAAGGACGTTCTTAATATTATTATAGTTAATTTTAGTTTGTTTTATAAACACATAATACAGTTTCAGTTATCGTTTTTATTTTAGTTAATGAAAATGTTTTTTCAATCCTAGTTTTCGTTATTTCGTTCATTTTCATTAACGATAATAATATTGCCGGTTGGGGGCGGGGTCATCCTCTAACAGTTGTGATGTCATTCTTACACCAACTCATGCAGTTTATTTGATCTGGTCATGAATGTGCGTCTTAACATCCTCTTTCGTTGCTTCACGTTGCAGTAGTTTCCTTTAATTTGCAACAAGAACAGAGTTGAATTCAAACGGCGACAGCGAGAACGCGCCGCTGGCTCGGTCGGCGTGCGGCGGCATGCGGCGGCGTGATCCATCCATTACCTCAGAGGCAGCAGAGACTCAGACGCTCCAGAAGAAACTGCAGAGTCAAGCATGGAAGGGCAGGTGATTAATGCCAACACACTGTTTCCCTGTTCGTGGCCAAAGTGTTATTGATTTGATTCTGGAGGGGCGAGAAAAGGTTAGCTTTAGCAGGCTGTGGTCTGAGGTTGTGAGGGGAGGAGTAATGACCCCCCCCCCCCCCCCTCCTCGGCGGGAGCTACTCAAGCGATCAGCCAGGAAATGGAAACAATCCCCAGCCAGCAACGTTCTGTCCTTTGCACCGCCGGTATGTGTGAAGTGGACGTTCACCGGCTATTGAGTGGCACCAACCGGCGCCTGACACACGTTTGAGGACACAAATGGTGAAAATTGCATCACAGAGCGCCGCGACGGTGTGAGGTGGGAGATGTGGGCGAGGCTAATGGCTCAGGGTCCTGTCAGGGACCAGAGCTGAGGGGGGGGGCCAGGTCTTCACCGGTTCATGGAGGTGCTGGGTTTACTGGTTTGAAAGGTTTTAGGGACTGGTCGGTCCTGGAACCAGCTGCTGCAGCTTTTAAAGTAAAACATTCATGTGCAGTTTGAATCAGGAGAAATGTTGAGCTCGCTGTGAATGCTGGGAAAAACGGTGGTTTCCCAGGAAATGCAAAGCTTTGCCAGTCCAACCCAGTCCAACCGTACAGCCCAGATAACCTGAATTTGTCCAGAATATCATCTGATGAACATATACAGCAACTTGATTTTTCATCTCTACTTTTAATTTTGATTAGGGCTGGGCAAGTTAACGCGTTATTATCACGTTACCTTATTCATTTATTAACGACATTTATTTTATCGCGCGTTAACGCATGTTGCTCACATGCTTTTGTTTTGAAAAGACTGTTTCTGGCTGCTGCAGAACCGGAAGATAATTGGCAGGTAAACATGCAACAGTTCAGGTAGCAACTCAGGTAGAAATATTAACAATTCTGTCTTGAAAAAAAAACTTTAAACCCCTTAGTTGAAGACGATGGCGTCATTCCTCCATGTTCCATCAGATCTGCTCCATGTGTTCACTGTCCTGCTGTTCTCTAGCTGGTTACTGCAGTGCGGCTCCATCTAGTGGCTCAGATGTGTAATGACAACAGAAAGTCTGTTCCTTGATTATAAAACAAAGAAATTTCAGGGTCACGTAAACCAGACAATAAAATATTAAAAACAAATTCAGTCGCGTGGCCTGTTTGCTAAAATTGAAATATAAAAAAAACAGGCTTTTTGTTTAGTTTTTTGTGTTAGATTATAAAACGGAAAAAAAGTCACTTTTTAATTTTTTAAATTATTTGATCGACAATTGAAAATGGAAAAAAACAAAAAGATTCACAGATAATTACGGATTGATAAAGTTACTGAACTTTATCATTTTCATTTTAAAGTTCTCCAGACGGAGGATTCAACAGAAACAAGGTTATTTGTAACAACTGACAAGTTGAACTCCCCGTTAAAAGTTTCTGCTGTTACCTCAGAAATTAATGTTTTAATGTTCTGATTGTGGCTCAGGATTTTGTTGGTAGACTTTTTTTTATTTTTCATAAAAAAACAGGATGACATTAATGCCCTGGCAGTGGCAATAAGCTTTATTTTATTTGACATTTTTTAAGATGAGATTTACACTAAATGTGTTACTGGCAAGTGCTGATGTTAAAAGTGTTTAAACAACAAATGTTCATATGTTTAGTTCATATGGCAGCAGAACATTTAAATAAAAGTGACCTTTACGCTACTTTTGAATTCATAATTTGAATTTCTGTGTACAATGCGATTAATCGTGATTTATAAGGAAAATCATGCGATTAATTGCGATTAAATCTTTAATCGTTGCACAGCCCCAACTTTGATATTAACTGAGTAGAATATCGCAGTATATCGCGATATCGTGATAATATTGTATCGTGACGGGCTGACGGCTGATTTCCTGCTTCGTTCTCTACATGAACAAACGTCTAAAATCCTAACGGCTGAATATTTGTTTCGTATCGAGGTTATTTCTGCTTCGTCTCTGAGACGCTCCAGGATTCCAGCGTTTCACCTCCTGGTGTGACTGAAGCTCAGAGACGATAAAAACAGAAGTAAACGAGATCCTCCAGATCAGAGACATCAGGTACGTGACGAGATCACACCCCCCCCCCACCATCCCTCCGTACTCCTGTCATTCTCAGGGAGAAAGGTGGCGCAGCCATATGACGGTAATTAACAACTGCCAAAAATACCCCCCCCCCCCCCACCCCCCGTAGCACGAGGTGGGAAAGTTATTTTCTCATTAATTTACCGCCCGTGCTCCTGAAACCTCCTGAAACCTCTGAAACGCTCTGAAACCTCCTGCTCCTTCCTAAAAACGCTGAAAACTCCTGAAACCTCCTGAAAACCTCCTGAAACCTCCTCTCCTGAAACCTCCTGAAACCTCCTGAAACGCTCCTGAAAACCTCCTGAAACCTCCTGAAACTGAACCTCCTGAAACCTCCTGAAACCTCCTGAAACGCTCCTGAAACCTCCTGAAACCTGCTCCTGAACGAAACCTCCTGAAACCTCCTGAAACGCTCCTGAAACCTCCTGAAACCTCCTGAAACTGCTCCTGAAACGCTCCTGAAACCTCCTGAAACCTCCTGAAACCTCCTGAAACCTCCTGAAACCTCCTGAAACCTCCTGAAACGCTCCTCCTGAAACGCTCCTGAAACCTCCTGAAACCTCCTGAAACCTCCTGAACTCCTGAAAACGAAACCTCCTGAAAACCTCCTGAAACGCTCCTGAAACCTCCTGAAACCTCCTGAACCCTCCTAAACCTCCTGAAACCTCCTGAAAACGCTCCTGAAAACCTCCTGAAAACGCCTCCTGAAACCTCCTGAAACCTCGAAACCTCCTGAAACCTCCTGAAACCTCCTGAAAACCTCCCTCCTGAAACGCTCCTGAAACGCTCCTGAAAACCTCCTCCTGAAAACCTCCTGAAACCTCCTGAAAACCTCCTGAAACCTCCTGAAACGCTCCTGAAACCTCCTGAAACGCTCCCCTCCTGAAACTCCTGAAACCTCCTGAAAAACTGCTCCTGAAACGCTCCTGAAAACTGCTCCTGAAACCTCCTGAAAACGCTCCTGAAACCTCCTGAAAAACGCTCCTGAAACCTCCTGAAACCTCCTGAAACCTCCTGAAACGCTCCTGAAACCTCCTGAAACCTCCTGAAACCTCCTGAAACGCTCCTCCTGAAAACCTCCTGAAACCTCCTGAAAAACGCTCCTGAACGCTCCTGAAACCTCCTGAAACCTCCTGAAACCTCCTCCTGAAAAACCTCCTGAAACCTCCTGCCTCCTGAAACCTCCTGAAACCTCCTGAAAACCTCCTGAAACCTCCTCCCTGAAACGCTCCGAAACCTCCTGCTCCTGAAAAAAACCTCCTGAAACCTCCTGAAAAACCTCCTGAAACCTCCTGAAACCTCCTGAAACGCTCCTGAAACCTCCTGAAAAAACCTCCTGAAACGCTCCTGAAACCTCCTGAAACCTCCTGAAATCCTCCTGAAAAAACGCTCCTGAAAACCTCCTGAAAACCTCCTGAAACGCTCCTCCTGAAACCTCCTGAAAACGCTCCTGAAACCTCCTGAAACCCTCCTGAAACCTCCTGAAACCTCCTGAAACCTCCTGAAACCTCCTGAAACCTCCTGAAAAAACGCTCCTGAAAACCTCCTGAAACCTCCTGAAACCTCCTGAAACCTCCTGCTCCTGAAAAACCTCCTGAAACCTCCTGAAACGCTCCTGAAAAACCTCCTGAAACCTCCTGAAACCTCCTGAAACCTCCTGAAACGCTCCTGAAACCTCCCTGAAACCTCCTCCTGAAACCTCCTGAAACCTCCTGAAACCCTCCTGAAACCTCCTGAAACGCTCCTGAAACCTCCTGAAACCTCCTGAAACGCTCCTGAAACGCTCCTGAAACCTCCGAAACCTCCTGAAACGCTCCTGAAACTGAAACGCTCCTGAAACTCCTGAAACCTCCTGAAACTCCTGAAACTCTCCTGAAACCTCCTGAAACCTCCTGAAACGCTCCTGAAACCTCCTGAAACCTCCTGAAACCTCCTGAAACCTGAAACGCTCCTGAAACGCTCCTGAAACCTCCTGAAACCTCCTGAAACGCTCCTGAAACCTCCTGAAACGCTCCTGAAACGCTCCTGAAACCTCCTGAAACCTCCTGAAACGCTCCTGAAACCTCCTGAAACCTCCTGAAACGCTCCTGAAACGCTCCTGAAACCTCCTGAAACGCTCCTGAAACCTCCTGAAACCCTCCTGAAACGCTCCTGAAACCTCCTGAAACCTCCTGAAAACCTCCTGAAACCTCCTGAAACGCTCCTGAAACCCTCCTGAAACGCTCCTGAAACCTCCTGAAACGCTCCTGAAACCCTCCTGAAACCTCCTGAAACCTCCTGAAACCTCCTGAAACGCTCCTGAAACCTCCTGAAACCTCCTGAAAACGCTCCTGAAACGCTCCTGAAAAGCTCCTGAAACGCTCCTGAAACCTCCTGAAACCTCCTGAAACGCTCCTGAAACCTCCTGAAACCTCCTGAAACGCTCCTGAAACCTCCTGAAACCTCCTGAAACGCTCCTGAAACCTCCTGAAACCTCCTGAAACCTCCTGAAACCTCCTGAAACCTCCTGAAAAGCTCCTGAAACCTCCTGAAATGCTCCTGAAACCTCCTGAAACCTCCTGAAACCTCCTGAAACGCTCCTGAAACCTCCTGAAACGCTCCTGAAACCTCCTGAAACGCTTCTGAAACCGCCTGAAACCTCCTGAAACCTCCTGAAACCTCCTGAAACCTCCTGAAACCTCCTGAAACCTCCTGAAACCTCCTGAAACGCTCCTGAAACCTCCTGAAATGCTCCTGAAACCTCCTGAAACCTCCTGAAAACCTCCTGAAACCTCCTGAAACCTCCTGAAACCTCCTGAAACGCTCCTGAAACGCTCCTGAAATGCTCCTGATGGTGCCCGGGTCTGATGGCGTCCGGGTCCTGAAGGTCTGATGGCGTCCAGGTCTGATGACGTCCAGGTCTGATGGCTCAGGTCTGAGTCAGGTCTGATGGCGTCCTGATGTCCTAAAGTCGTCCAGGTCTGATGACGTCCAGGTCTGATGACGTCCAGGTCTGATGGCGTCCAGGTCTGATGGCGTCCAGGTCTGATGGCGTCCAGGTCTGATGACGTCCAGGTCTGATGACGTCCAGGTCTGATGGCGTCCAGGTCTGATGGCTTCCAGGTCTGATGACGTCCAGGTCTGATGGCGTCCAGGTCTGATGGCGTCCAGGTCTGATGGCGTCCAGGTCTGATGGCGTCCAGGTCTGATGGCGTCCAGGTCTGATGACGTCCAGGTCTGATGGCGTCCAGGTCTGATGGCGTCCAGGTCTGATGACGTCCAGGTCTAAAGACGTCCAGGTCCGATGGCGTCCAGCGTCCGAGCGTCCGTCCGATGGCGTCCAGGTCTGATGGCGTCCAGGTCTGATGACGTCCAGGTCTGATGACGTCCAGGTCTGATGGCGTCCAGTCTGATGGCGTCCAGGTCTGGTCTGTCCATGTCTGAGTCCAGGTCTGATGGTCCAGGTCTGGACGTCCAGGTCTGATGGCGTCCAGGTCTGATGGCGTCCAGGTCTGATGCGTCCAGGTCTCTGATGGCGTCCAGGTCTGATGACGTCCAGGTCTAAAGACGTCCAGGTCCGATGGCGTCCAGGTCCGATGGCGTCCAGGTCCGATGGCGTCCAGGTCTGATGGCGTCCAGGTCTGATGGCGTCCAGGTTCGACCGCGGTTAACAACTCTTATAAGTCATTTATAAAAACCCAGATGCAGCCTTGACGGGTCTGGTTCTGGGTCTGGGTCTGGGTCTGGTTCTGGGTCTGGGTCTGGTTCTGGTTCTGGTTCTGGGTCTGGTTCTGGTTCTGGTTCTGTTTCTGGGTCTGGTTCTGGGTCTGGGTCTGGTTCTGGTTCTGGTTCTGGGTCTGGTTCTGGTTCTGGTTCTGGTTCTGGGTCTGGTTCTGGTTCTGGGTCTGGTTCTGGTTCTGGGTCGGTGCAGGTTGGACAGTTTTAGATGCTAACGCTCTGTCAGGTTGTGGAAGTGGTGCTGATGACAGCGTTGGACGGACACGTGAACCAGAAGGGACGAGAATATTTCCAGCTGATGCCGGTGTCTCCACCCGCCGCTGTCCACCTGCTGGTGTCTCCACCTGCTGGTGTCTCCACCTGCTGGTGTCTCCACCTGCTGCTGGTGTCTCCACCCTCTGGTGTCTCCATCTGCTGGTGTCTCCACCTGCTGCTGGTGTCTCCACCTGCTGCTGGTGTCTCCACCCTCTGGTGTCTCCACCCGCTGGTGTCTCCACCTGCTGCTGGTGTCTCCACCTGCTGCTGGTGTCTCCACCCTCTGGTGTCTCCACCCGCTGGTGTCTCCACCTGCTGCTGGTGTCTCCACCTGCTGCTGGTGTCTCCACCCTCTGGTGTCTCCACCCGCCGCTGTCTCCACCTGCTAGTGTCTCCACCCTCCGGTGTCTCCACCTGCTAGTGTCTCCACCCGCCGGTGTCTCCACCCGCCAGTGTCTCCACCCTCTGGTGTCTCCACCTGCCAGTGTCTCCACCCTCTGGTGTCTCCACCCGCTGGTGTCTCCACCTGCTGCTGGTGTCTCCACCCTCTGGTGTCTCCATCTGCTGGTGTCTCCACCTGCTGCTGGTGTCTCCACCTGCTGCTGGTGTCTCCACCCTCTGGTGTCTCCACCCGCCGCTGTCTCCACCTGCTAGTGTCTCCACCCTCCGGTGTCTCCACCTGCTAGTGTCTCCACCCGCCGGTGTCTCCACCCGCCAGTGTCTCCACCCTCTGGTGTCTCCACCTGCCAGTGTCTCCACCCTCTGGTGTCTCCACCCGCCGCCGGTGTCTCCACCCGCCGGTGTCTCCACCTGCTGGTGTCTCCACCCTCTGGTGTCTCCACCTGCTGCTGGTGTCTCCACCTGCTAGTGTCTCCACCCGCCGGTGTCTCCACCCGCCAGTGTCTCCACCCTCTGGTGTCTCCACCAGCCGTTGTCTCCACCTGCTAGTGTCTCCAGCCGCCGGTGTCCACCAGCGTCCGTCTTGTTTCTGAGGTCTGTAGTTTGAGGACGGCGTCTCTTTCTCAGGGACAAACAGATGGTTTGATAATAACAGACACCAGACGTCTCTGTCTCTTGCCCCCCCCCCCCCCCCCCCCCCAACTTTCCTCCGGTTTGGGTCGATAACAGGAACCGACTGATTCAGGTTCTGAACACTACTTCTGTCAGGTCCAGCTTGGCTCCGCCCATTTAACTACATCAAACCCTTGTATTTTTGGCACCTGTTTTCTCAGGTGTTGGGGTTTGAGTTTGTCTTCTCTTCTATATTAACTTTTCTCTGCCTCCATCTTGGCTCTGCAGCGATAACAACCCTCCCAGAAACAAACCCAGTTCTAGTTTCCAGAGTTTGTCACGTTCATGCCGATCATTCAGAAGGAAGACGGAGCCAGGCTCAAATTAACGAGCAAACCCCCAAATATCCCTAAAATACGCTCCTTTTTTCCCATCAGCCCCCCTGTTTTTGAGCCTCTGAGCCGTGTAGCATCAGACGGGGGGGATAGGTGCCATTACGCCTGCATATTTAAAACCACCTAAATGTGAGGAGCAGGTGGCGCACAATGCACCCTTGTTGTTGTTTGGTTCGCGCAGTCAAGATGGCAGCTTTCATGATGCTCTCAAATGGCAGCGAGGAGGGAGAAGCCTCGCAGGACGCCAAGAACAATTTCACCGGGAGCCAAAGAGGAGCAGCAGGCGGAGGCCCGAACCTTTATCTGCAGAGAGAAACAGGAAGTGTGGGACGGTGAATTACCTTCAACCTGCCAGAAATGTTTTCTGAATTCAGACACCAAACAAAGTTTTAACTGGGAAATAAAGGTGAGAGTCAGGTCATCAGTTTAGGGGCTCTGACTGTTGAAGCCCCAAAAACCCACCGAAGTGACCTCGACTCCCGTCGTCACAGCAGCAACTTTATTGATCCCTGAGGGGAAACGTTTATTGTTAAAAGCCGCCAGAGAGAAGAAATAAAAGTCTGAATATAGCAAAGAAACATATCCAAATACAATAAAAAATGTCTGAAGACCCCAGAAAACATGAGCAGATTTATATATGTGAACCTCTACAGAGCTGCAGAGACAGTTCACCTCCACACCTGTAGAGGGAGCCGGTGAGCTAAAGACTTCCCTGGTGCTGCGGTTCCTCTACCGACCGCTATAGGCTGCAGTTCCTCTACCGACCGCTATAGGCTGCAGTTCCTCTACCGACCGCTATAGGCTGCAGTTCCTCTACCGACCACTAGAGGCTGCAGTTCCTCTACCGACCGCTATAGAGGCTGCAGTTCCTCTACCGACCACTAGAGGGCTGCAGTTCCTCTACCGACCGCTAGAGGCTGCAGTTCCTCTACCGACCGCTAGAGGCTGCAGTTTCCTCTACCGACCACTAGAGGCTGCAGTTCCTCTACCGACCACTAGAGGCTGCAGTTCCTCTACCGACCACTATAGAGGCTGTTCCTCTACAGACCACTAGAAGTTCCTCTACCGACCACTAGAGGCTGCAGGTTCCTCTACGACCACTAGAGGCTGCAGTTCCTCTACCGACCACTAGAGGCTGACCACTAGAGTTCCTCTACCGACCACTAGAGGCTGCAGTTCCTCTACCGACCACTAGAGGCTGCAGTTCCTCTACCGACCACTAGAGGCTGCAGTTCCTCTACCGACCACTAGAGGCTGCAGTTCCTCTACCGACCACTAGAGGCTGCAGTTCCTCTACCGAACCGACCACTAGAGGCTGCAGTTCCTCTATTGACCACTAGAGGCTGCAGTTCCTCTAACCGACCACTAGAGGCTGCAGTTCCTCTACAGACCACTAGAGGCTGCAGTTCCTCTAATGACCGCTAGAGGCTGCAGTTCCTCTACTACCGACCACTAGAGGCTGCAGTTCCTCTACCTACCGACCACTAGAGGCTGCAGTTCCTCTACCGACCACTAGAGGCTGCAGTTCCTCTACTGACCACTAGAGGCTGCAGGTTCCTCTTCCCTGACCACTAGAGGCTGCAGTTCCTCTACCGACCACTAGAGGCTGCAGTTCCTCTACGACCACTAGAGGCTGCTGCAGTTCCTCTACCGACCACTAGAGGCTGCAGTTCCTCTATTGACCACTAGAGGCTGCAGTTCCTCTACAGACCACTAGAGGCTGCGGTTCCTCTCTACCGACCACTAGAGGCTGCGGTTCCTCTACCGACCACTAGAGGCTGCGGTTCCTCTACCGACCACTAGAGGCTGCGGTTCCTCTACCGACCACTAGAGGCTGCAGTTCCTCTAACCGACCTACTAGAGGCTGCGGTTCCTCTACCGACCACTAGAGGCTGCGGTTCCTCTACTGACCACTAGAGGCTGCGGTTCCTCTACCGACCACTAGAGGCTGCAGTTCCTCTACTGACCACTGGAGGCTGCGGTTCCTCCACTTACCACTAGAGGCTGCACTTCCTCTAATGACCGCTAGAGGCTGCAGTTCCTCTACTTACCACTAGAGGCTGCGGTTCCTCTACTTACCACTAGAGGCTGCACTTCCTCTACGGACCGCTAGAGGCAGCGGTTCCTCTACCGACCACTAGAGGCAGCGGTTCCTCTACCGACCACTAGAGGCAGCGGTTCCTCTACCGACCACTAGAGGCTGCGGTTCCTCTACCGACCGCTAGAGGCTGCGGTTCCTCTACCGACCGCTAGAGGTTGCGGTTCCTCTACCGACCACTAGAGGCTGCAGTTCCTCTACCGACCACTAGAGGCTGCGGTTTCTCTAATTACCGCTAGAGTCTGCAGTTTCTCTACCGACCACTAGAGGCTGCGGTTCCTCTACCAACCACTCGGGTCTCCACTCTCCTTCTTGTTAAAATGTCCAACTTTACAGCAGAAGTGAACAGTTTTGGTCTCTGCAGGTGGATTTCAGGTGTTTCAGCTGTTAAAATAAATGCAGGTGTAATTAGGTGCAGGACTTTGATTGACAGCTGGTTGTAACTATACTGGCTCGCTGCCATTGTCTTGTCTCAACCTTTGAGCTGTGAATAGATCTAACAAACATAAAGTCATTATAATTGACATTGTAATGTTACATAGATGACAGAATCATGACCAGATGTGGAAACAGTTGTTGAAGATGGAGCGATGAGACTCGAAGCTCAGAGTTGGGGGAAGAAATAACTGGAGTAATGACTTAAAGGAAAGAGAAAAGACGGCGTGCAGGATGTCAGAGGATCAAACTCTGGGATTCTAACGCTGAAGGGGACGTTTACTGACGTTTAATTGGATGTTCATTATAAATAATAAAATCCTGGACCTGCTCTGAGCTCTGAAACTTCAGATTCAAGTCAGAAACAAACTTGAAATGATCAGAGTGACAGTCGCCCCTCGGCTGGTCTCCTGGCGACGTCTCGCCGCTCCGTGGAGGAACTCGGCAGGGATCCGCGTCTCATCCGCCCGTTCAAATAGGCCCACAGATGTCAAGAGGACCCCCCCCACCAACGCCACCGCGCACGTGCACGCACACGCACACACCAGCGACCCACCTCCAACGCTGTCTGTATTGAAATCTAACACTTGGACGAGGAGAAGTGGACCGACCACCTGTGCAGCCAATTGTTCAGCATTTGCAGCGAACACACACACACACACACACTGGCACACACCGGCGCGCACGTGCAAACACACACAAACCAGTGCTCACCAGTTCCACCACAGCTTGATCCAACTCTGAAACTTTAACGGGGACGTGCTTCTTCTTGGGTTGAGAGTGATCTGCTAACTCAAACTCAGATGACGATACTCTGCTGCTCATTTTCACTGGGGGCCACATCAGCATCATGGCGGCCCCTGAAGGGCCACATCAGCAACATGGCGGCCCCTGAAGGGCCACATCAGCATCATGGCGGCCCCTGAAGGGGCCACATCAGCATCATGGCGGCCCCTGAAGGGCCACATCAGCATCATGGCAGCCCCTGAAGGGCCACATCAGCATCATGGCGGCCCCTGAAGGGCCACATCAGCATCATGGCGGCCCCTGAAGGGCCACATCAGCATCATGGCGGCCCCTGAAGGGCCACATCAGCATCATGGCAGCCCCTGAAGGGCCACATTAGCATCATTAGTGGCCCCTGAAGGGCCACATCAGCATCATGGCAGCCCCTGAAGGGCCACATCAGCATCATGGCGGCCCCTGAAGGGCCACACATCAGCATCATCATGGGCGGCCCCTGAAGGGCCACATCAGCATCATGGCGGCCCCTGAAGGGCCACATCAGCATCATGGCGGCCCCTGAAGGGCCACATCAGCATCATGGCAGGCCCCTGAAGGGGCCACATCAGCATCATGGCGGCCCCTGAAGGGCCACATCAGCATCATGGCGGCCCCTGAAGGGCCACATCAGCATCATGGCGGCCCCTGAAGGGCCACATCAGCATCATGGCGGCCCCTGAAGGGCCACATTAGCATCATTAGTGGCCCCTGAAGGGCCACATCAGCATCATGGCAGCCCCTGAAGGGCCACATCAGCATCATGGCGGCCCCTGAAGGGCCACATCACATCAGCATCATGGCGGCCCCTGAAGGGCCACATCAGCATCATGGAGGCCCCTGAAGGGCAACATCAGCAACAAGGCGGCCCCTGAAGGGCCACATCAGCATCATGGCGGGGCCTGAAGGGCCACATCAGCATAATGGAGGCCCCTGAAGGGCCACATCAGCATCATGACGGCCCCTGAAGGGTTCAGACTGGCAGCATGAACGTAACATGCAATGCAATATTAATTAAAAGAAATTAAACTGCACCTTATTATATTGTTAAATTGCTGTTTCTGTATTTATTATGTTTTAAAATCTAAAATATTTAACTCAGGGTTTGTGGTCGTAAACCTACTCTCGGACAGGTGATGTTTACAGATTCCGGTGCCATGGTAACGGACTCTGTAAACATAACTCAGAGTTTCCGTTAGCTTGGTTTCAGAAGCGGCAGCGGTTCTTTGTTTTTCTTGTAGGCTAAATTTAGCATACTTAGCTCCGTGTTTGTCGTCAAAACGCTGACGTAGATTAAACTCTTTCACGACTGACACAAAAAACATACTGTTATTTCACCTTGAGGTCAAACTTATTTGTTTTCAGTATTAGTTTTTCCGGTCGTTCATGAAACTTCCTTCCTTGTGCATCAATTTCTCTTTTCTTGGACGTATTAGTTAGTTTGTAGGTTTTTCTGATGTCCATCAGTTCTCAAAATCGTCTTGACGTCTTGCTCATGGTGAGATACTGTTATCGTTGTTGGTGACTAAATGCATTGTGGGAGATGTAGTTTATTGTTAATATGCGCTTTAAAGCGGCGTAAGCTTATTTAAAGTCTTAAAATATTGGTTTAAAATTGAAGCCATTAATGCACATCGGGGGCCACATAAAATGACGAGGCGAGCCACATTTGGCCCGCGGGCCTCATGTTTGACACATGTGATCAAAAGCATCGTGACATCAACTTCCACTCGTCCTGATCCGGGTCACGGGGACAGCAGAGTCCCAGACCAGACTGGTGTCCAGCTGTCTCCCAGCTGGACATGTCCTCCAGGACGATCGTCCCCAGAACCTCAGTAGCTAACTGGACCCAGAGCGTCTTTGGTAACCGCCCTGGAGGGAAACGAATTCAGGCGACGCTCACCTCGCCGAGGCCACGCCAGGTGGACGAGCACGTCTGCGCGGGAAGGGAACAGTGGCGCGTTTGAAAGGAAGCTACAAAGGAGACGGCGAGGGCGAGCGGAGGACGGTGCCAGGAAACACACTCGCCATCAAAGGCCCACACAAACGGCGAGTCTTTGCTCGCTGCTGCTCTCACACAAACAAGAAAGGCGCCGCCGCCACTCAGAAACGAGCCCTGACATCGCTGTCACACAGTCGGAGGCCTTGATCAGGATTTGCTCGCAGGACCTCCTACTCGGCGCTCACAGGAACACGCGACGATCCGGGGACGGGGGGTTAAAAAAGCTCGGGGCCACGTTGGAGGAGGAAGGAGGGTGAACCCGGCAACATCTGCAGCCTCCGTTGTTGATAGCGGCGCTGCCAGCTTGGAGCCGGATCACAGGGCTGGAGACGCTGCAGTCTGGGCTCTACCTCTTGGCCAACCACCCCCATCCTCAGATCCACACTTCCAAACCTCCTAGCTACCACCTGTTAGCTCGTTTACAGCAACCCAAAAGGACACCGTGCTACTCTGAAGTCGAACTCCTCGCCCTCCTGGAGGTTCGCTACACCCACGACGGAGCTTTTCCGGACTTGGAAGGTTTCAGGGCGATGTTGTGTTTTTTTGTTTTCTTTTTTTTTTTTTTTTTTTATTTCATCTTCACCCTGAGTTGCTGCTTTGATGTGAGATCTTTGTCCATTTAGCATCAGAGAGCGTCGGCTCACTCCGGGCCTGGCAGCGCCCCACATGGCTAACGATTTGAGCTGCTTTAATTAGGCCAAAATGTGTCTAAAGATGCAGTCGCACCCCCGGTTTCGCGGCGCTTCTCGTTGCTAAAGAGATAAATAGACAGGATTTCTGTGTCACAGGGATTTTAGAAGAGTATTTTAATGTTTTTTTCAGCGTTTAGTAATTCCCCGCCACGGGCCCTCGTGTGGGCGTGGCTTCCATTCTTGGAGCGATCCTATTGGGCCCGGAGCCTCCGAGCGTTTCAGCTGATGATTTTAAATCCAGGATCTATATAAAAACCCAGCGCTAAACGACTAAAACCTTCATGTGACGGTTTAAATTCCTATAAAAGGTATTTCTCGGCGCTCGTGAGACAATTACGCTGTGATTTAAATTCAGCCTGATGTCCTCGTCTCCCAACAACCAATCAGAAGTTCACAAAGTTATTTCTACGCTCTGAGAGTTCCACACCAGCATCCTTGTGGATTTCCAGCGATAGATAGCACACTTTTTTGTGTCAACATTGATTTTTCTCCCCCCCCTCCTTTTAATAGAGAAGTGGATGCTTCAAAGCCCCCCGTTTGCCCAAAGCCAGCTTGGAGTTTTCTCCTTTCAAAGCGCCGTTGCTCCTTTGTAGTTACGATGTCTCATCGGGTAGCGGCGAGGGAGAGACGGCAGCTTCAGAAGGTAACAAAGGTAGCTCTTCCACGTAGGTGTGTGAAGTTCTGATGGTCGCGTCCGACCCGTGATCGATGCAGCCTCCCCCCCTTAAGCCTGGAAGAGCCGAGCTTCCGCCGCCGAAGACGCGGCGTTTTCCAGACGTGGAATCGAAGGCCCGTCGGCGCAGATTTCTCCGAGCGGCACAAACAACTTCTGAGGAGTGTTCACAGAAGTCTGGAGATGTCGTTACATCCAGTCGTCTGCTGTCTGAGAAATTACAAGTTGTTTGTTTCTCCCCGTCCGTCTGGCCGTCGGCCCCTCCGTCTGTCTCGCCCTCGGGCTGCTGGGAGGTGTTAAGAAGGAGTCATGGGGGATCTGGGCTCCATTATGCAGGTCTGTTCCTGCGCTTTCTGTTGCCGCCTCTTCACACCTCGTATTGCATTTCTGCCCGTGGAGGCGCTGCGATGCAGAGGGAGGTGAACTCTGGCTGCCTGTGTGTGTTTGTGTGTGTTTGTGTGTGTTTGTGTGTGTGTCAGGTGTAAGAGGTGACTAACTTCTTCTCAGGCGGGAAAAGAAAAAAGGTTGACGTGATGCAGTAATCCGTTACAGCGGTGTGGGTGATGCTGCCTCTGAATCTTTGTTCCTTCATCAGCTGCTTCTGCTGAGATAACGAATAATTTCTAATAATTTCTAATCATTTCTAATCATTTCTAATCATTTCTAATCATTAAAACACCGATTCTTTCCCTTCTGGACACAAATGGCAGCGTTTTATGGAGTTTCAGTTAATTCTGCAGCTCCATTTTAAGCCACGCCCCCGCTGCTTTGTTCAGAGTGGCCGGTTTCAGTGGGAGGAGTCGGCCACTTGACTCCGCCCCTGTGATTCAGGTTCCTTCTGGTTCAGGTCTGTTTTTGCACCTAAAACAGTTTTCCATGTGTCCTCCTGAACGGGGACGACAGTGGAGCAGGACACAGACGGCATGAAGACAATATTTGTGTCTTTCTCTCTTTTTTCATTCACTAATTTTTTTAAAATTTACAGTTTCAGGCCTGTAACAGGACTGAAATGTGTGCTGGATGTGTTTAGTGTTAACTGTAGCTCTGTCTCATATTTAAATGTTTGATCTGTCTGTGGCCACGGTGAAGATGGTTGGTGTCCAGCGGTGCTTGCTCACCTGTTCTACCTGCTCTGAAGCTCCTCCAGTGGGAGGAGGAATCTCCAACCCCTCTGTGAGAATAAATGAATGATTTTTATTTGTTGACAGCGTGGAGATGCTCCGTCCATGTTTGCTCCTCAGACCTTCGTCCCCGCTGACACCATCACTGTTAAATATCAGCCGCTTCTTCCTTCTACCTCCCTCAGAGCACTAAATTGCTCCTGTAGCAGCTCTTTTCTTTTTTCTTTCTTTTTTTTTTTTTTTTTTTTTGGGAAATGTGTCGCAGACCTGAAATGCAAAAATTGATGTACATTTAAAAATTCAAGTTGACAAGAAAAACCTTTCAGGACATGTTGAGTTCTTCAAAGTGAAAGTGAGTGTGAGAGTCGCTGCCTTTGTAGCTGCCAGTTTCTTTATCATCCCAACTTTTACTGGTTTTTTCGTTGGAACTGGTTTATGTCGTAAAAATGTAACGGCCCATTAGAGCTGACCGGTGAGACGCTAAATCATCCTCCATCAGTCTTTCTTCTTCTGTGATCCTACGGTGACCCGCCGGTCGAAGCCCCCGGAGGATCCGGCCAACGATGCATTTACAGTTTTAAACTCACGCTGTGAGCACTCCTGGAGTCCAGTAGCTCCTGTTCTCCCCCAGCGCCACTTCCAGGAAATTAGAGCCGACATCGACCACCCTGCCCTCGTCCAAACACCACTGCCCCGGCTCGCCCCCCCCCCCGCGTGAATAAAACATGGCGCCCTCGCTACCTGTACCCACGTGTGCGTGCCGGGTCGCGGGGGCCGAGCCCGGCCTCTGGGGCGCAACCCCCCCCCCCCCCCCCCCCCCCCCCGCACGTTTGACACACATGAACGCACGCTGACCGCACACAAACACGGGCAAACAAAGCCCAAACACATTCAGCCAGTACCTGGAAGGCAAGGTTGAGGGTGAAATAAGCCCTACTGACAGTCAGGTGAGCAGCTGTGTTTGTGTTAATTCGTTTTTAGAGCAGTTTTGCTAGTTTTTATTCGTTTTTGTTTTAGTTTTAGTTTTATTTTGTAAATTAGGGTTGTAGTTTTGGTTGGAGTGAAGCACTGAACTTTTTGAAGGCTATCGAATCACATAGTCGTGTTAACATTCTGGTCTCAATAAACATATTTATCAATGCGTCTTCCCTCTTGTGGTGTTCCTGCGTATTTACTGACCAGCAGCTATCTGGTCTCCATGGAAACAGTCCATTATAGTTGCTGTTTTCTCCCGTTCCTTCCCAACGCTGACTGGCCTGCAGCTGTAGCTTCTCTTTCCAGGGGGCTAGCTTAGGCTAGCTTATCCAGCTAGTCTTGGTTAGCTTCTCTTTCCAGGGGACTAGCTTAGGCTAGCTTATCCAGCTAGTCTTGGTTAGCCTTCTTTCCAGGGGGCTAGCTTAGGCTAGCTTATCCAGCTAGTCTAGGTGCTCTCTGACAGGGTGGGTCCACGTTTACTCCAGAGAGGTAAAGATATTGGCGGTGGCAGCCAATGTCAGGACTCGGGGCAGTTTAATTAATTATTCATTAACGTGGCGTGTTTGTCATGAAACATCCGTGTTGCCGTAGCGTGTTATTAGCGTGTTATTAGCGGTTTGCCCGGTAGCTGTAAATCACAACGGATCACCAACATGACAACGCTGGATGAGAGAACATGTTCACGACACGTCCTGACCGGTGTAGGCTATTAGCGTTAGCAGTTGCTACCAATAGCATCTGTATCCACAAAGAAAATAACGACGTGGATTTATTGTTGTTTACATCACGTAGCCTATGTAGCAACTGAACCGATAGAATAAGACAACTTTAGGTAAGAAAATCAAGTTTTATTCAACGCTAGACAACTTTAACAGGAGCAACTATGGGCTGGATTGTCTCGGTTCTATTCCGGCAACTCGGTTCAGTTCGTGGTTGGAAACTAAAGACTCCGGTCGGCTCGGTTCCGATTCAGGTTCTGACTCCCAGACTTATGATAATAGCTCGGGTCGGGTCGGTTTCAGGTGGAATTTTACGGATCCATTCGGGTCCATGAAAGTGGACCCGTGAAGACCTGCTGTGATGTCACGTTTCCTGTTTTCCAGCTGCAGCCCGCCGTCGCTGAGATGTTGCGTTAGAACAGGAGGTTAAAATATGAATTCATGAATAGGTTATAAATAAAAATGTAGCTCATCTGCATGTGTACATTTGCGTGTTAGAGCCGATTGTATGACCCCCCTCCCCCTCCCCCTCCATCTTCAACACTCGTGCATGTGCTTGCATATGGTGTGTGCGTGAGGCGGGATGGCGGGAACTCGCCTGGAGCTCCTTCCTCACAACCTGAATTGTTTCAGAAAGGGAAGTGGAGTGAATACAAGTGAGATGATCAAATAAATCAGCTGGACTCGTCTCCTGCGTCTGAAACATGAATATTAAGCGCATTAGGATCATGGGAGGAAGTGGACGCGTCACGCCGTAATCCCCGGCGATCCGCTGGTCAGTTCGGGTTTGCGCGGCCCCGGAGACGACGAGTATTTACTGGAACATGTGAAGCGTTTAGGTGACGCTCTCCACCCTCGGTGCCTCGGAGACTGTAACAGTGAAGCGAGGCAACAGGCCCCGCCCCCACACGTCTGCTGGCCGCTGATGATGTCCCCCTCTGGGCCAATCAGTAACAAACATGTCATGTGTAGTTGCGGTGATCCCCAGTGACAAATCACGTCCTCTGAAAAAGTTGAAAACACAACTTGGCACACGATCGAGCAAATTAAAGGATGTTTTAAATTACGAGGGGATGTTTTTAGGGTTTTTGAGTCTGGGTTTCTTTGTCCGCTGCTACATTTAAACATCCTCTCTGGCGTGCGTCTGAATTACAACCTCACAGATGGGTCAGCGTCGTAGGTGTGAAGTGCAGAGAGAGGGATGGGACGGCGAGGACGAGGACGGCGCTCATTAGCTCATTAGCATGGACGTCCACGTTTCCCTCCTGTCCTCCTTTCATCCTGAAGCTGGATGTGGAAACGGCCTCCAGAGTCGCTTTTAATTGCTTCGCATTCATAAAAGCAACACAAAGGCGTCTTATTTGCAGCTCTCGCTTCCCGTCACCGTGAGCTTTGAGGACTGGCGTCTCCAATCTGTCCCAGAACGAAGTCCAGGGAAGGAGAAGAGACTCCATCGTTCCTGATTTAAAGAAAAACAGAAGCAGAAACTGTAATTGTCTCCACATTGATGAAACTGCTGCCCAGAAACAAAGATCAGATGTTCAGGCGCAGATAAAGAGGCAGCCATTTGTGTTTACCCCCCCCCCCCCTCGAGCCGCTACTGGCTGGCGGGTTCGCCACACGCCACGGCGACCTGTGCAACACCTTCCCCAGGCCAGATGGCGGTGTCGGAGGCGACAGGAGCAGCAGAGATCTGCCAGAGCAATCTGCCGCGAGCAGGTGTCGGCTAATTGTCTCGGTGAGCGGCAGCGGCGGCGGGCGCGTGCCAGCGCTACCTGAGTGGAAACAAATATCTTCATTTGCTCGTGTTCTGTCGGGGGAGCGCCGTTCCAAGCCCCGGAAACATAACAGGCCGAGCCCAGAACAAGAGGGAAGGGCGGCGCGCCGGAGCCGAGGGCTGAACGAGCGCACCACCTTTGTCTGGCGGAGGAAGAGCCGCGACGCCTCTCACCAGCGTTTGATTGTGTTTTACACGTAAGAAGCTTCTTATTCACGCAGTCAAGGACGCGTCTGCATACGAGTCTGTCGCTGCAACGATTTAAATGCAGTCAGTCAACAGTGGAAGATCCACAAACATGCTAAACCTGGACTGCTGCTAGTGTTTAACGATTTAAGATCAGGACCTTAGCATCCTCGTTACAGCGCCACGTCTCGTTACAGCGGCACATCTCGTTACAGCGGCACATCTCGTTACAGCGGCGCACCTCGTTACAGCGGCGCACCTCGTTACAGCGGCACATCTCGTTACAGCGGCGCATCTCAGTCCTCGTTACAGCCGCACATCTCGTTACAGCGGCACATCTCGTTACAGCGCCACATCTCGTTACGGCGGCGCATTTCGTTACGGCGCCGCATCTCGTTACGGCGCCGCATCTCGTTACGGCGCCGCATCTCGTTACGGCGCCGCATCTCGTTACGGCGCCATGTCTCGTTACGGCGGCACGTCTCGTTACAGCGGCGCATCTCGTTACAACGGCGCATCTCGTTACAGCGGCGCATTTCGTTACAGCGGCGCATCTCGTTACAGCGGCGCATCTCGTTACAGCTGCACATCTCGTTACAGCGGCGCATTTCGTTACAGCGGCACATCTCAGCCCTCGTTACAGCGGCGCATCTCGGCCCTCGTTACAGCGGCACTTCTCAGCCTCGTTACAGCGGCACTTCTCGTTACAGCGGCACATCTCGTTACAGCGGCACATCTCGTTACAGCGGCGCATCTCGTTACAACGGCGCATCTCGTTACAGCGGCGCATTTCGTTACAGCGGCGCATCTCGTTACAGCGGCGCATCTCGTTACAGCGGCACATCTCGTTACAGCGGCGCATCTCGTTACAGCGGCACATCTCGTTACAGCGGCACATCTCGTTACAGCGGCGCATCTCGTTACAGCGGCACATCTCGTTACAGCGGCGCATCTCATTACAGCGGCACATCTCGTTACAGCAGCACTTCTCGTTACAGCAGCACATCTCGTTACAGCGGCGCATCTCATTACAGCAGCACATCTCGTTACAGCAGCACTTCTCGTTACAGCAGCACATCTCATTACAGCGGCGCATCTCGTTACAGCAGCACATCTCGTTACAGCAGCACTTCTCGTTACAGCAGCACATCTCGTTACAGCGGCGCATCTCATTACAGCGGCACATCTCAGCCCTCGTTACAGTGGCACTTCTCGTTACAGCGGCGCATCTCGTTACAGCGGCACATCTCGTTACAGCGGCGCATCTCATTACAGCGGCACATCTCGTTACAGCAGCACTTCTCGTTACAGCAGCACATCTCGTTACAGCGGCACATCTCGTTACAGCGGAACATCTCGTTACAGCGGCACATCTCGTTACAGCGGCGCATCTTAGGCCTCGTTACAGCGGCGCATCTCGTTACAGCGGCGCATCTCGTTACAGCGGCGCATCTTAGGCCTTGTTACAGCGCCGCATCTCGTTACAGCGGCGCATCTCGTTACAGCGGCGCATCTCGTTACAGCGGCGCATCTCGTTACAGCGGCGCGTCTCGTTACAGCAGCCGACGTTCACACATGGATAAGAAGAACAAATTCAACATGCGCTCCTCTGATTTATTCAGGTAGCTTCTTGCCGCTTCATGGGCTCTGACATTCCCATTGTGCATTTAGAGGGGGGGGGAGGGGGAGGGGGAGGGGGGCTCTGGGACGGGATGCTCCGCCTGACAACAGAGTTTCGTCTCGCTGTCAGAAGACCCTTCAGACGAAGTCGTCCAGCCGTGCAGCGGGAGGCAAAGTGCCTCTAATTTAAGTGCTTTTCTTTTCCAACTGCTCTCGGAGGAAGTTTTTGGTGAAACGTCCCGAAGAATCTGACGAGTTTAACTTCTCAGAGCTCAGAGCTTCGTTTGCAGCGAGTCTCCGGTCGGCTGAATCACGCGTTGCGTTTGTTCCTCCATGTCTGATCTGGTCAGCTGTGTTTTAAAGGGGAGTAAAAAGAAAAGAAGATGTGAAGTGGAAGCGGACCTGGGAGGCCAAAGACCCGACCCGTGGACCGGCGTGGCGCCGCTGCTCCGGTCCCACCAGGACCGCTCTGGACGCCACATCTTCATTAGGCTTAGTGGTGGAAACCGATGGATTTTTCTGACCTGTAAGAGGCTTCTGCTCGTTACGTCGGTCCAGATGCATCCAGCGGAGCTCCTCCCCGCCATGGGAGAAACCAGCCGTCTCTATTTTTAAATCCCAAATAAGCGTCGAGTCTTTAAAAGCTTCCCACGATAGCGATTGATCCCCTGACCCGCCTCTCTTCAGGCTTTCCCCCGGTCCATTAAGGAGCTGCAGCGGTACCACGTGTGGCCTCTGTTGCTCCTCAAGCAGGAAGCATCTAGTCAGGTTTAAGTGTGTTGAGATCCCACGTTAACCCCACTTCCCGCTGCTTCCCGCTGCTTCCCGCCGCTTCCCGCCGCTTCCCGCTGGAGGCTCAATAGTGGGTTAGGGGTTAAAGGTCAAGCTCTCAGCTTTCAGACTCTCCAGCTCCACGTTCGGCCTCCATCTGCTCCTTTAGATTCCAGGTTCTGTTGAGCCCCGCTGGACTCCCGAGGACCCGTTAAAACCCGTTAAAAACATTTTGGTCTGACGAAGTTAATAAATTTGTACGTAAATGATAGTTAAAAAAAATGTTTCAACAAGTAAAGGAGTTATTTCATCTGATTCTCTCCGTTTCAGAGCGGTCCAATAACCTGATGACGTTTCTGTTTTGGACCCAGATGTGGGACCTCAGTGATGGTGGTACCAGTGGATCTGTACTGGACCCATCAGGAGTCCGGTTTATCTCTCAGATGGGTCCCAGTTAAACCCTGAGTCAAGACGACTCACCAGAACCCTTCAGGATGGTGGATCCTGAACGCATCACCGGTTCCAGTTGACTTTGAGGGGACTGGATCCATCGCTGCAGCAGCTCGTTGGGTCTCCGTCCACCATGAGTCGTTTACCTCGTTACAATCAGATGAATCAAACTGTGAAACGTCCAGGAACGTTTGGGTTAAATCTACTCAGCAGTGAAACTCGGATCGATGCTGAATGAAGTCAGAACAACTCCAGGAGTTTGGACGACACGGATGTGCAGCATTGAGACTATAATTCCCTCGGCAGCTCAAAGATGGGATGTCCAGCCGTGTCTCAAGGACACGGAGAATCAATCCGGTTCCTCTGGAGTTGAGGTCCAGGGACGCTGTTGGAGACAACCGATCAGAGAGAAGACAACAAGACTACTACCAGCTGAAGACATCTGACATGGAGCAGGACGCTGGTGGACGACTGCTGCTGATCGTAACCCTGTACGATCTGAGACAATCTGAGACAATCTGAGACAATCTGAGACGACCTGAGATCTGAGACTATCTGAGATGATCTGAGACGATCTGAGACTATCTGAGACTATCTGAGACGATCTGAGACGACCTGAGACGATCTGAGACGATCTGAGACGATCTGAGACGATCTGAGACGATCTGAGACGATCTGAGACGATCTGAGACGATCTGAGACGACCTGAGACGATCTGAGACGATCTGAGATGATCTGAGACGATCTGAGACGATCCGAGACGATCTGAGATGATCTGAGACCTGAGGACGGAGACCAACTGGACCCCAGCGTTTCTGTGACCTGGAGGACCAGGACTTGATACAGACGGTCAACGTTCTCTAGAAACCATCTGAGGTTTAGATATGGGTTAGTGGTTGGTCTCCAGGGAGGAAGACGGCTGTAGCTCATCGTCCTTACGTCCCCGACCATCAGAACGAGCGGGAACACGCAGATACCAGCGGTTCTCCTGAGTTACGTCCAACGTGAAGGTTTCCTTCCTCCGCTGACATCACTGGACCGTAATAAAACCCTCCCCAGCATGTTGTTACTCCTCATCTTTGCACGTTTGAGTGTCATTTTACGGGGAGACCGTAAAACGCAGTGTTGATCCAGTTATTTTACACCGTTTTTTATATGACAGACTTTATTGTGCGTGATGTTGTAGCTCAATCCTCAGCGCCGTACGGCAGCGCCGGTGTGTAATTACAGCTTGTAGCGAGCAGCCAGACGGAGCGATACGTGAATGAGAACCTGCAGGAGGCGCTCCTGATTTATGAGGCCACGCACCGCCGTTCACCTTGGCGCCGGGGGCGGGGCATCTGAACCTGGTGGCGATTAAAGAGGAGGAGGAGGAGCTGTGTCTGGTGGGTGTCCACCTGTGCGCTGTGATGATCTCACTGTGACAGCTCACCTGAGACTGAATACTGGAGGACCAGGGAAGAAGTTTGGATGAAATCCTTCATTATTGGTAGATGAGACAAATGAAAACAGACCAGCAGGAACCCGCCAGAGACGAGACACGCTTGCTTGGATGTTCAACCGACTCCCCGTCTGAACAGGCCATTTCCAATTTAGCAGCGTTTCCATTATCTAATATGTTCCCTGCTCATAATTGAAGGATGATGACGACGCCATAAGCTCCACAGGCGGCACAGCTGGGCGGCGCCGCGCTCCACATCCACGGCAACTCGAGTGCATCGGTCCAATATGGCGTCGTCTGCGCCGCGCTCAGCACAGGTGTGCAGTTCGTGGCTGTGTTTGTGGAGCGGGAAGATGCTTCCAACTTCCACTCGCCAGTAATCAAAAGTAGCTTAAAGCGCCGACGTTTCTGCCACATGTGGAAGATGCTCTAATCTCTTATTGCAGTCTGGAGCGTACAGCCCGTTACCAAAACAACCAGGTGCAAGATGATTCGAGAAAATAAAACATTTAAGCTGAGAAAATCTACCATTTTAACAAAAAAACAAAGGGTCATTTTAAAACTGATGGAACCAGCATGTTGACCACTGGAGCATCCGTAGAGCATCCATGGAGCATCCATGGAGCATCCGTAGAGCATCCGTAGAGCATCCTTAGAGCATCCGTGGAGCATCCGTGGAGCATCCTCAGAGCATCCGTGGAGCATCCGTGGAGCATCCGTAGAGCATCCTTAGAGCATCCGTGGAGCATCTGTGGAGCATCCTCAGAGCATCCGTGGAGCATCCGTAGAGCATCCGTGGAGCATCTGTGGAGCATCCCTGGAGCATCCGTAGAGCATCCATGGAGCATCCTTAGAGCATCCGTGGAGCATCCTTAGAGCATCCGTGGAGCATCCGTGGAGCATCCTCAGAGCATCTGTGGAGCATCCGTAGAGCATCCGTGGAGCATCCTCAGAGCATCCGTGGAGCATCCCTGGAGCATCCTCAGAGCATCTGTGGAGCATCCGTAGAGCATCCGTGGAGCATCCGTGGAGCATCCTCAGAGCATCCGTGGAGCATCCGTGGAGCATCCGTAGAGCATCCGTGGAGCATCTGTGGAGCATCCCTGGAGCATCCGTAGAGCATCCATGGAGCATCCTTAGAGCATCCGCAGAGTATCCCTGGAGCATCCGCGGAGCATCCGCGGAGCATCCTTAGAGCATCCGTGAAGCATCTGTGGAGCATCCCTGGAGCATCCTTAGAGCATCCGTGGAGCATCCTTAGAGCATCCGTGGAGCATCCCTGGAGCATCCATGGAGCATCTTTAGAGCATCCCTGGAGCATCCTTAGAGCATCCGTAGAGCATCTGTGGAGCATCCTTAGAGCATCCCTGGAGCATCCGCAGAGTATCCCTGGAGCATCCGCGGAGCATCCTTAGAGCATCCGTAGAGAATCCGTGAAGCATCCTTAGAGCATCCCTGGAGCATCCGTAGAGCATCCGTAGAGCATCTGTGGAGCATCCCTGGAGCATCAATGGAGCATCCATAGAGCATCCGTAGAGCATCCATAGAGCATCCCTGGTACATCCATGGGACATCCATGGAGCATCTGTGGAGCAATCGTAGAGCATCCCTGGAGCATCCACGGAGCATCCACGGAGCATCCTTGGAGCATCCATGGAGCATCCACGGAGCATCCATGGAGCATCCACGGAGCATCCATGGAGCATCCCTGGAGCATCCGTGGAGCATCCGTAGAGCATCCATGGAGCATCCTTAGAGCATCCGTAGAGCATCCCTGGAGCATCCGTGGAGCATCCACAGAGCATCCGTGGAGCATCCCTGAAGCATCCATGGAGCATCCCTGGAGCATCCATGGAGCATCCGTAGAGCGTCCCTAGAGCATCCCTGGAGCATCCCTGGAGCATCCGTAGAGCATCCCTAGAGCATCCCTGGAGCATCCCTGGAGCGCGGCCTCTTCTTTCAGCTGTCCATGGACGTCTGGGAACTGAAACTGCAGAGCTGAAACTGTTGGATACCTGCTGGAACGGAGGAAGGTCTGACCTGCAGGCAGCTGATGTTTCCTTTCCAGAGGAAAGTTGACAGCTTCATAACTTCTGATGCATCTTGTACCTTCAGAGATGAAGTCGTTTGAGCTGAGCGCTGGTACCAAGCCGGACTGTTCGTCTACTCTTCAGTCCCGAGGAGGCAGCGTCCACAGTTTCCAAACAGAGTTTCAGATTTGGGTTCTTCTGATCTGCTTCAGCTCAGTCCAGATAATTGAGCTTTGTCCCACAGATGATGACATTTCTTCTGTTAGGATGTGAATAAAATATGATGGCGGAGCTGAGTAACATGCTAATGATGGCGGAGCTGAGTAATATGCTAATTATGGTGGAGCTGAGTAACATGCTAATGATGGTGGAGCTGAGTAACATGCTGATGATGGCGGAGCTGAGTAACATGCTAATGATGGTGGAGCTGAGTAACATGCTGATGATGGCGGAGCCGAGTAACATGCTAATGATGGTGGAGCTGAGTAACATGCTAATGATGGTGGAGCTGAGTAACATGCTGATGATGGCGGAGCCGAGTAACATGCTAATGATGGTGGAGCTGAGTAACATGCTGATGATGGTGGAGCTGAGTAACATGCTAATGATGGCGGAGCTGAGTAACATGCTAATGATAGCGGAGCTGAGTAACATACTGATGATGGCGGAGCTGAGTAAGATGCTAATGACGGCGGAGCTGAGTAAGATACTAATGATAGCGGAGCTGAGTAACATGCTGATGATGGTGGAGCTGAGTAAGATACTGATGATGGCGGAGCTGAGTAACATGCTAATGATGGTGGAGCTGAGTAAGATACTGATGATGGCAGAGCTGAGTAACATGCTAATGATGGTGGAGCTGAGTAACATGCTGATGATGGTGGAGCTGAGTAACATGCTAATGATGGCGGAGCTGAGTAACATGCTAATGATAGCGGAGCTGAGTAACATACTGATGATGGCGGAGCTGAGTAAGATGCTAATGACGGCGGAGCTGAGTAAGATACTAATGATAGCGGAGCTGAGTAACATGCTGATGATGGTGGAGCTGAGTAAGATACTGATGATGGCGGAGCTGAGTAACATGCTAATGATGGTGGAGCTGAGTAACATGCTGATGATGGTGGAGCTGAGTAACATGCTAATGATGGCGGAGCTGAGTAACATGCTAATGATAGCGGAGCTGAGTAACATACTGATGATGGCGGAGCTGAGTAAGATGCTAATGACGGCGGAGCTGAGTAAGATACTAATGATAGCGGAGCTGAGTAACATGCTGATGATGGTGGAGCTGAGTAAGATACTGATGATGGCGGAGCTGAGTAACATGCTAATGATAGCGGAGCTGAGTAAGATGCTAATGACAACGGAGCTGAGTAAGATACTAATGATGGCGGAGCTGAGTAACATGCTAATGATAGCGGAGCTGAGTAAGATGCTAATGACGGCGGAGCTGAGTAAGATACTAATGATGGCGGAGCTGAGTAACATGCTAATGATAGCGGAGCTGAGTAAGATGCTAATGACGGCGGAGCTGAGTAAGATACTAATGATGGCGGAGCTGAGTAAGATACTAATGATGGCGGAGCTGAGTAACATGCTAATGATAGCGGAGCTGAGTAACATGCTGATGCTGGTGGAGCTGAGTAACATGCTGATGATGGTGGAGCTGAGTAACATGCTAATGATGGTGGAGCTGAGTAACATGCTAATGATGGTGGAGCTGAGTAACATGCTGATGATGGCGGAGCCGAGTAACATGCTAATGATGGTGGAGCTGAGTAACATGCTAATGATGGTGGAGCTGAGTAACATGCTGATGATGGCGGAGCCGAGTAACATGCTAATGATGGTGGAGCTGAGTAACATGCTGATGATGGTGGAGCTGAGTAACATGCTAATGATGGCGGAGCTGAGTAACATGCTAATGATAGCGGAGCTGAGTAACATACTGATGATGGCGGAGCTGAGTAAGATGCTAATGACGGCGGAGCTGAGTAAGATACTAATGATAGCGGAGCTGAGTAACATGCTGATGATGGTGGAGCTGAGTAAGATACTGATGATGGCGGAGCTGAGTAACATGCTAATGATAGCGGAGCTGAGTAAGATGCTAATGACGGCGGAGCTGAGTAAGATACTAATGATGGCGGAGCTGAGTAACATGCTAATGATAGCGGAGCTGAGTAAGATGCTAATGACGGCGGAGCTGAGTAAGATACTAATGATGGCGGAGCTGAGTAACATGCTAATGATAGCGGAGCTGAGTAAGATGCTAATGACGGCGGAGCTGAGTAAGATACTAATGATGGCGGAGCTGAGTAAGATACTAATGATGGCGGAGCTGAGTAACATGCTAATGATAGCGGAGCTGAGTAACATGCTGATGACGGTGGAGCTGAGTAAGATACTGATGATAGCAGAGCTGAGTAAGATGCTAATGACGGCGGGGCTGAGTAAGATACGGATGACGGCGGAGCTGAGTAAGATGCTAATGATGGTGGAGCTGAGTAAGATGCTAATGATGGTGGAGCTGAGTAAGATGCTAATGATGGCGGAGCTGAGTATCATGCCGATGGCGGCGGAGCTGAGTATCATGCTAATGATAGCGGAGCTGAGTAACATGCTAATGATGGTGGAGCTGAGTAACATGCTAATGATGGCGAAGCTGAGTATCATGCTAATGATGGCGGAGCTGAGTAACATGCTGATGATAGCGGAGCTGAGTAACATGCTAATGATGGCGGCGGAGCTGAGTATCATGCCGATGGCGGCGGAGCTGAGTAAGATGCTGATGATGGCGGAGCTGAGTAACATGCTGATGATAGCGGAGCTGAGTAACATGCTAATGATGGCGGAGCTGAGTAACATATCGATGATGGTGGAGCTGAGTAACATGCTAATGATGGTGGAGCTGAGTAAGATGCTAATGATGGTGGAGCTGAGTAAGATGCTAATGATGGCGGAGCTGAGTATCATGCCGATGGCGGCGGAGCTGAGTATCATGCTAATGATAGCGGAGCTGAGTAACATGCTAATGATGGTGGAGCTGAGTAACATGCTAATGATGGCGAAGCTGAGTATCATGCTAATGATGGCGGAGCTGAGTAACATGCTGATGATAGCGGAGCTGAGTAACATGCTAATGATGGCGGCGGAGCTGAGTATCATGCCGATGGCGGGGGAGCTGAGTATGATACTGATGATGGCGGAGCTGAGTAACATGCTAATGATGGCGGAGCTGAGTAACATGCTGATGATAGCGGAGCTGAGTAACATGCTAATGATGGCGGAGCTGAGTAACATATCGATGATGGTGGAGCTGAGTAACATGCTAATGATGGTGGAGCTGAGTAACATGCTACTGATGGCGGCGGAGCTGAGTATCATGCCGATGGCGGCGGAGCTGAGTATGATACTTATGATGGCGGAGCTGAGTAACATGCTAATGATGGCGGATCTGAGTAACATGCTGATGATAGCGGAGCTGAGTAACATGCTAATGATGGCGGAGCTGAGTAACATATCGATGATGGTGGAGCTGAGTAACATGCTAATGATGGTGGAGCTGAGTAAGATGCTAATGGCGGCGGAGCTGAGTAACATGCTAATGATGGCGGAGCTGAGTATGATATTGATGATGGTGGAGCTGAGTAACATGCTAATGATGGTGGAGCTGAGTAACATGCTACTGATGGCGGCGGAGCTGAGTATCATGCCGATGGCGGCGGAGCTGAGTATGATACTTATGATGGCGGAGCTGAGTAACATGCTAATGATGGCGGAGCTGAGTAACATGCTGATGATAGCGGAGCTGAGTAACATGCTAATGATGGCGGAGCTGAGTAACATATCGATGATGGTGGAGCTGAGTAACATGCTAATGATGGTGGAGCTGAGTAAGATGCTAATGACGGCGGAGCTGAGTAAGATGCTAATGATGGCGGAGCTGAGTAAGATACTGATGACGGTGGAGCTGAGTAACATGCTAATGACGGCGGAGCTGAGTAACATATCGATGATAGCGGAGCTGAGTAAGATACTGATGACGGTGGAGTTGAGTAACATGCTAATGGCGGCGGAGCTGAGTAACATGCTAATGATAGCGGAGCTTAGTAACATGCTAATGGCGGCAGAGCTGAGCATCATGCTCAGCAGCAGCGCTGACGGTCAGACGTGTGAAAACGAATGCAGGTTTAATCAAACTTAAGGAATAAATCCGTCTGAACTCTGGACTTTCTGTCGCAGAAACGGATGTTTTGCGGATAAACGAGCGACTTCTGTGATTCTCCTTCATTCCAGCCGCTGCCCCACTTGCATGCTGGGAAAAATCTCCCAGCTCCAGCTGAAAGTGCTGCAGCAGCATCTGTGCTGTGAGTGTTTGAACGATTATGATTCATGACTTCTACATTTCATTAAATTGAAAATTAGTGAAGCCCTAATGAGCAGTTGTGGACAGTACCCCCCCCCCCCCCCCCCCCCCCCCCTGTCTTTTTGCCTGTGGAGCTTCGCCTCAGTCCACTCGTGCACTTTTCAGCACGGCCGTTGCCATGGCAGCAACCGTGGACTTTCTGGTCACTACCCATTGAGGAGCGTCGAGGAGGCGGCGTGACCAGCGTCCTGCTCGCTGATGACTTTTCAGCCGCTAATTGGAGATGCTGCTGTTAGCTCCTCTGAAAACAGAGATTTGAACGCATTTGTCACTCATGAAGCGTACTTCTGCCCCCCCCCCCCCCCCCCCCCCCCCCCCCCACCCCCCCTGCCCTTTGAGTCGGCCCCAGCGCTACGAATCACTAGTGGCCACGGGACCTTAACTCACCACGAGCCGGACATCAAACACAGCCTTTGGACTGACCTTTGATCAGCCCCCGGGGCCCGTTGGAGCAGACGGCCCGGTTTAATCAGCATTTCAGACCTGAGCTGTGATACGATCCGGTCTGATGAAGGTGGTGGAGGAGGAGAACCTTCATGTGACCTTGTTGAAGGAAAATGAGCCAGACATGTAGATAAAAGTGGCCCCTGAACGGTGTAAATGCAGGTGCTGGTGGAGCAGAGGAAGCTGTTGAAGCTCTTGAAGGTCGTTGATGAGGAGGAGGTGTCCGAGCGTACGGCGTGGTGGTCTACGGGTCTACCAGCCCAAGAAGGCTTTCAGGCGTCAGAAACGTCCTCCTGGACTCAGGGCCCGTTCAGGGTCTACATCCAGGTTGCTGTTCTGACCCGGTCCAGGAGGAAGATGGAGCAGCTTCGCTGCAGAGGTGAGACATGCTAGCAGCTCTCTTCTGAATCCAACGCTGCAGAAATGACTTTGATTGGATAAACCATCTCTGATCTGAGTTTCAGGTGAAACTCACCTGAGACGTCCTCATGCTCCGGATGCTCTGAGGACCTGACCATGTCCGACCGTTTTTAGCTTAGCCACCTAGCCAGGGCCCCCAGCATGAGGACCACGGACCGGTGCAGGTATTAATTACAGTGATCCTTCGCCAATTCACGGTTTAAGTTATCCGTGGATTTTTCAGTAATATATATAATTTTAAAAATCGCAGAAACATTACAGGATGTTGTGCACGTTCTCTCACGGTCGAAAGATCTGCTCACGCTTCATAAACGAGGCCTTCAGTGTTGAATATGTGACCAGAAGTGAAAGGAAGATAAAAGTGTGAAGGTCTTTCTGGAGTTCCTGAACCCTCACTAACTCTGCACTTCCTTCCACAACCGTTTCCTTCCTCGGCCTCTTAAGAGCGACACGGCGATTATTCAACAGCTCACAGTTGGCTGGACTGACCCGAACCCTGACTTAAGAGGGAAGGATGGAATACAGTCATTTCACTCTCTGCTGAGTCTTCAGATGAAACGTCCTCCTCTTTGTTTCCAGCCCACCGTCTCTGGTCCAGTTAAGGTTCTGGTGCTGATGGTTCTGGGATAATCAGAGGAAACGCTCAGACTGGGAGTCTCCACGTCCTGCACGCGTTCACATCTGGACTTTACACGTTTAAAGGTGCGCTGGTGTATTTTAACTGAATACTGTAACTTCTTCACATCTGTACATTCAGAAGCACGTTATTGTCCCGCGGCCCTCAAAGGTCACATTTAACATCGTTAATTTCCACTAACGTGGTCTGAATTACACTGTAAAAAAAAAAAAAGTAATATAACAGAATTTTACTGTATATTTTACAGATTTTTTTCTGTATTTTTTAAATACCATTTAATTTACAAAAATAGACTGATTTTACATGTCAAATGTAAAATAACATTAAATCACTGAAACTGTGAAAACACACAATATTTCTGTTCTTTTACAAAAAAAACCCCATTAGAAATACATATATTTATTGTTAAAATACGTTCACAAATATATCATAATTTGACAAATATTTGTCTGTTATTTAAGGGAATAAACTGTAAAATTCAACTTTAAAACTCTTTAAAAAAAGAGGAAAAAATCATCTAAAATTACTGAGGAATTAATAGTAAAAATTTGTAATTTTACTATAATTTCTTTGTTAATTGATTAATATTTTTTATTGAAAATAACTACAATTACTCTCATTTCTAGATGGTAACATTTATTAACATTATATTAATAAATTATGATTAATTATATTTATTTTTCAAGGCAATTATAAACCCAATTTCTAGTTTATCAACAGTTTATGACATGTTTTGAAAGATAAATCATTATTTTTTGTGTCATATAGTGTTGTATTACATCAAACAAAAGTTATTATACAACTTCTTTACATAAAATATTGTCATTGAAACCAATCAATAACAGCACATTTCTGTAATTTTAAGCATTAATATTCGTAATACAGCATTTACTTACCATATTTCTAGGTAGTTTGTTTTAAAATGGGAAAATGTTTCTATTTAAACGTTAAAAACAACCTGAAAAAAGGCCAAACTTGTTAAAATTACATCTACAAACTGTATTTTAATTATGAAAAAAAAAAGTACTTTTATGAGAAGGTAATTTTCTGCTTTTTCACAGTATTTTCTGGCGCACCAGCTGACTGAAAATTACTGTTTTTTTCTATTTTTTTTTTCTTACAGTGTAGAAGTAGAGCCGTTTGTTTCCTTAAAACTGACACCTTTCACATTGATCTGGTGTTGTATTTGAATAAAAGAGTCGATACGAACAGCAGCAGAATAAAGTTTCGTATGAAAATCAGAGTTTGCTGAACAGAAACTGCAGCAGATTATTTTTATTTCTTTATTTTCTTCCAAATACACACTCCTCATAGATTTGTGAAACTCATTAAAGACGTTTTCAAGTCTCACAATTAAAGCAGCACCTGAGCTAGCTCCGCTGACACCGGCTTCCCGCTAAAACTGACTCCTCATTGATTTTTGATGCTCTGTTCTGCACCAGAGAGGCTCTTAACCGGCCGCGTCGCCCGCCGCCGCCGCGGAGCTGTGGGGAATTCACGGGACTCGATTGTTTAGACAAAGGTGAAATGTTTATTGCTATTAGCTAGCTTCCTCACACGGTGCGGTATCGAGCCGGCGGGACGTCTGATCGGCTATCACACATCACAGCTGCGGCGGCGACGGCAGCCGGGCATCTGAGCGCGGGCGGCGTGCAAACACGGCCCACCGGAGGAGGAGGGAAAAATCAATGCGGTCTAGTCAGATGTTAGGTAAGTTGTCCCTGACGTTTGCTTCGGGGACAGTCGCAGTTGTTTAATAAGACCCCGAGCATCTCCGATCAATGACAGCCTCCATTCCCCCGTTTGGAAATCAATGCGGATGCTTTATGCAACACTGCTGACTTCTTGAGAGGTGTCTTCATCCTCGGGTCACTGCAATTGTTGCACTTAGGTTTTGATTGCATCTCACACTCTTTTTTTTTTTTTTTTTTTAATTCTAGTTGAGGTGTTTGAATCGATGGAGTAAAACAAATACATCTGTTCCTAACAGAACCAGCAGCTGCGGTGTTTCCAACAAAGAGTTTATAAATCCATGGAGGTGAAGAATGAAAGCAGCCTCCTCGTGGGGGGGTGTGGCCTCCAGAGGAAACTTCACAGATCACAACAGAGGTGACGGTTTCATCCAGAAACATGAAGAAAATGGTTTCAAGTACAGACTGAATAAAAGGAAAAATCTTCTGATGTCTTCTGAAAAATGCATTTGAAGCCCCGCCCAACCAGAACCAGCAGGTCTGGAAGACGCCCCCCTCAGCTCAGGTGGTGCTGCAGGCTCAGGTGAGGCTTCGACCCATGAGGCTAACTGATGTTAGCTTACTCTCTTTCTGATGGAACCTGTCAGATGTCGATGCTGAAGCTGCCAGACATGAAACAAGGACAGGTGGAGCTCAGGTGAGACCTGGGCCTCCGTTAGGGTTCGTCCGTGTCCTGTATCCCCAAACGAACGCTTCATAGCTGTAAACTGATCTTGTCTGTGGATTTTCTCATTTATCCAGGTCAATTCCATTCTCGCAACATTCTCGCGGCCTCATCAGTTCTCAACGCATCAGTGTGACCAGTCGGCTCTAGTCAGAAGCGTCAGACCGCTTGGATAAGAGGCGAAACGTCTTCTAGACAAATCTGAGTCCAGTTGCCTCTGATTCAGTTGTTGCCAGAACGTGTCCTGTATCGTCTTCAAAGGCTCCTCTGAGCTGCAGGGACACTGGGACGTCTCTGGTCCAAACCAACTGTCCTCCGTCCTACAGTCCTATCAGTTTGACGACAGCTGTCACATCTAACGGCGTGTTTGTTAATGCCACCTAGAGCCAACTAGAGCCACCTAGAGCCATCTAGAGCCACCTAGAGCCAACTAGAGCCACCTAGAGCCAACTAGAGCCACCTAGAGCCAACTAGAGACAACTAGAGCCAACTAGAGCCAACTAAAGCCACCTCGAGCCAACTAGAGCCACTTAGAGCCAACTAGAGCCACCTAGAGCCAACTAGAGCCACCTAGAGCCAACTAGAGCCACCTACAGTTAACTAGAGCCACCTAGAGCCAACTAGAGCTACCTAGAGCCAACTAGAGCCAACTAAAGCCACCTAGAGCCAACTAGAGCCAACTGGAGCCACCTAGAGTCAATTAGAGCCACCTACAGTTAACTAGAGCCACCTAGAGCCAACTAGAGCTACCTAGAGCCAACTAGAGCCAACTAAAGCCACCTAGAGCCAACTAGAGCCATCTAGAGCCACCTCGAGCCAACTAGAGCCACCTAGAGCCAACTAGAGCCACCTACAGTTAACTAGAGCCACCTAGAGCCAACTAGAGCCAACTAGAGCTACCTAGAGCCACCTAGAGCCAACTAGAGCCAACTAGAGCCAACTAAAGCCACCTAGAGCCAACTAGAGCCTCCTACAGTTAACTAGAGCCACCTAGAGCCAAGTAGAGCCAACTAGAGCCACCTGTCAGCAGACAGAAGCTACAACACTGCTTCATTCTCAGGTGTTGGTGCATCCAGGTGATGTTTCTACATCTCCAGCATCAGTCATCCTCTACGGTTCAAGATGGCTCATCATCTGACGGTCCGTTCTGGACATCGTAGGAAGGATTGAGCAGACGCAGCTCAAACAGCGTAGATGTTGAGAGTTCGACAGAAATCCTGCATTGTAGCGGAGCCCCAGGTGAAGCTGGACCCACCTTCTACACCAGGTGAAGGTCCAGCAGCTGTGTTCTGGTTCGTCGTGGCTCCCAGCTTCCAAACAGGAGAGAGTTGCTTTAGTTCCACCCCCAAATCCTTCCAGGCCAACCAGGAACCAGACCTGTCGCTCTCTGAGAGCACCAGGAACCAGACCTGTCACTCTGAGAGCACCAGGAACCAGACCTGTGGCTCTCTGAGAGCACCAGGAACCAGACCTGTCGCTCTCTGAGAGCACCAGGAACCAGACCTGTCACTCTGAGAGCACCAGGAACCAGACCTGTCGCTGTCTGAGAGCACCAGGAACCAGACCTGTCACTCTGAGAGCACCAGGAACCAGACCTGTGGCTCTCTGAGAGCACCAGGAACCAGACCTGTCGCTCTGAGAGCACCAGGAACCAACCTAGGAACCAGACCTGTCGCTCTCTGAGAGCACCAGGAACCAGACCTGTCGCTCTCTGAGAGCACCAGAACCAGACCTGTCACTCTGAAGCACCAGGAACCAGACCTGTCGCTCTGAGAGCACCAGGAACCAGACCTGTCGCTCTGAGAGCACCAGGAACCAGACCTGTCGCTCTCTGAGAGCACCAGGAACCAGACCTGTCACTCTGAGAGCACCTGGAACCAGACCTGTCGCTCTGAGAGCACCAGGAACCAGACCTGTCGCTCTGAGAGCACCAGGAACCAGACCTGTCGCTCTCTGAGAGCACCAGGAACCAGACCTGTCGCTCTGAGAGCACCAGGAACCAGACCTGTCGCTCTCTGAGAGCACCAGGAACCAGACCTGTCGCTCTGAGAGCACCAGGAACCAGACCTGTCACTCTGAGAGCACCAGGAACCAGACCTGTCGCTCTGAGAGCACCAGGAACCAGACCTGTCACTCTGAGAGCACCTGGAACCAGACCTGTCGCTCTGAGAGCACCAGGAACCAGACCTGTCGCTCTCTGAGAGCACCAGGAACCAGACCTGTCGCTCTGAGAGCACCAGGAACCAGACCTGTGTTTCTCTGACAGCACCAGGAACCAGACCTGTCGCTCTGAGAGGACCAGGAACCAGACCTGTCACTCTCTGAGAGCACCAGGAACCAGACCTGTCGCTCTGAGAGCACCAGGAACCAGACCTGTCGCTCTGAGAGCACCAGGAACCAGACCTGTCACTCTGAGAGCACCTGGAACCAGACCTGTCGCTCTGAGAGCACCAGGAACCAGACCTGTCGCTCTCTGAGAGCACCAGGAACCAGACCTGTCGCTCTGAGAGCACCAGGAACCAGACCTGTTTTCTCTGACAGCACCAGGAACCAGACCTGTCGCTCTGAGAGCACCAGGAACCAGACCTGTCGCTCTGAGAGCACCAGGAACCAGACCTGTCACTCTGAGAGCACCTGGAACCAGAACCAGACCTGTCGCTCTCTGAGAGCACCAGGAACCAGACCTGTCGCTCTCTGAGAGCACCAGGAACCAGACCTGTCGCTCTGAGAGCACCAGGAACCAGACCTGTGTTTCTCTGACAGCACCAGGAACCAGACCTGTCGCTCTGAGAGGACCAGGAACCAGACCTGTCGCTCTCTGAGAGCACCAGGAACCAGACCTGTCGCTCTGAGAGCACCAGGAACCAGACCTGTCACTCTGAGAGCACCAGGAACCAGACCTGTCGCTCTGAGAGCACCAGGAACCAGACCTGTCACTCTGAGAGCACCTGGAACCAGACCTGTCGCTCTCGCTCTGAGGCACAGGAACCAGACCTGTCGCTCTGAGAGCACCAGGAACCAGACCTGTCGCTCTCTGACAGCACCAGGAACCAGACCTGTCGCTCTGAGAGGACCAGGAACCAGACCTGTCGCTCTGAGAGCACCAGGAACCAGACCTGTCGCTCTGAGAGCACCAGGAACCAGACCTGTCGCTCTCTGAGAGCACCAGGAACCAGACCTGTCTCTCCCCTCCCCTGTTCAGGAGTTGGGCACCTGAACAGGTGAGTGAAGGATGTAGCTCCTGGGTTGAGACCCAGCACAAACTTCAGACATATCTGTTCACCACATTGTAATGCTCCGCCCCTTCACCCCCCCCTCCCCCCCGTCCTATTGATGCCCCGCCCCCCGTCGAGTCCCCTGCGCTGCCAGGTACGACTACCTCCCATCTTGCTCCTGCGACTCCTTTGTCATTTATCTCCAGCTGCTCAGCAGGACGGCGTTCAGGGACAATGATCTGCTCTGATCGGACCCCCCTGCCCCCCCCCCCCCCCCCCCCCCGCTGTTACAAATGGTGATCGATCATCATGCAGCAGCTTCTATCGACTGTCCAACACTCGCTGAGCCTGTAGTCTGATGGTGTTATTTTGTCCTGAATCTTCTCTGCTGTTGCTCATCACAGACTCGGTTCTGAATCCAGCTCATGATGGAAACCTGGACTGGTTCTGTCGGTTCTGTTGGTTTCGGGTTTATTACGGACCCGTTGGGGTTATAGTTGGGGGCTGAGGGGGGGCTGAGGGGGGCTGTTACTTCTGGAGATGATGTTACAGACTGATTCTCTGGATGGAGACGTTAACGTTTCCATCGTTAACAGTCTGGATGCATCGTTAGCATAATAAAGTGATAACAGGTCTTTGCATTTTTAAAACCATTATCTTGTTTTCAGTGCGTTTACATGGGAAGTTTAATTCTTCTTTAATTCAGAATTAAAGTTAAATCCGAATAAAAGTTACCATGTAAACACCTAATTACATATGAAAATGTCAATTCTGAATTAAACTTAATTCCGAAGTAAGTGGCTGGTTTATTCCCATTTTAATTCCGAATTAAATAATTCCGCGGTCATGTAAACACTCATTCCTGTTTAAATTAATTCCCGTCTTTCTGAGCATGCTAGTTCTCTTGCCCGTCTGTCGCCATGACGCTAATATTCCGCGCTGGGCTTGTTTTCAAAACAAAGTTTCAAGATGGCCGCACGCAGTAAACGGTGTTCAAGAGCAGAGACTTTGACGTCACTGATGTGTCAAAATATGTCCACATGGGTCCAAACAGTCCTGATGGGTCCAAACATGTCCTGATGTGTCCAAACATGTCCTGATGGGTTCCAAACATGTCCTGATGGGTCAAACCGTCCTGATGTCCAAAACATGTCTAGGGGGTCCAAACATGTCCTGATGGGTCCAAACATGTCTTGAAGGGTCCAAACATGTCCTGATGTGTCCAAACATGTCCTGATGGGTTCAAACACGTCCTGATGGGTCCAAACATGTCTAGGGGGTCCAAACATGTCCTGATGGGTCCAAACATGTCTTGAAGGGTCCAAACATGTCCTGATGTGTCCAAACATGTCCTGATGGGTCCAAACATGTCCTGATGGGTCCAAACATGTCCTGATGTGTCCAAACATGTCCTGATGGGTCCAAAACATGTCCTGATGGATGGGTCCAAACATGTTGATGGGTCCAAACATGTCCTGATGGGTCCAAACATGTCCTGATGGGTCCAAACATGTCCTGATGTGTCCAAACATGTCCTGATGGGTCCAAACATGTCCTCATGGGTCCAAACATGTCCTCATGGGTCCAAACATATCCTGATGGGTCCAAACATGTCCTGATGGGTCCAAACATGTCCTGATGGGTCCAACATGTCTGATGGGTCCAAACATGTCCTGATGGTCCAAACATGGGTCCTGATGGGTCCAAAACATGTCCTCTGATGGGTCCAAACATGTCCTGATGGGGTCCAAACATGTCCTGATGGGTCCAAACATGCTGATGGGTCCAAAACATGTCCTGATGGGTCCAAACATGTCCTGATGGGTCCAACATGTCCTGATGGGTCCAAACATGTCCTGATGGGTCCAAACATGTCCTCATGGGTCCAAACATATCCTGATGGGTCCAAACATGTCCTCATGGGTCCAAACATATCCTGATGAGTCCAAACATGTCAAAACATGTCCTGATGGGTCCAAACATGTCCTGATGGGTCCAAAACATGTCCTGATGGGTCCAAACATGTCCTGATGGGTCCAAACATGTCCGTCATGCTTGAACTCCTTCCTGGACGTCCTGATTTGACCTTTTCCAGAGACGCTCGTGCAACTTTCAGTTTGTTCCGATTCACTTCTGTTGGTATCAGTTTTCAGCTAAAGTCACCTGAAGATGTCGGACACAGAAACTAAACCAGTTCAGCTCAGTATGGTCCAGTTAAAAACCAGTTATACTCAGAAAAACAACCAGCAGCTAAAATACAGAAAGTAAAAAGTTTGTTCTTGGTGAAAGTGACTTGGATGAGATGATCCCCTCAGGATAACTGTACTGGTTTCCAGTTGAGTTTTCTAGATAAAGATGATCCCTCAGGATAACTGTACTGGTTTCCAGTTGAGTTTTCTAGATGAGATGATCCATCAGGATAACTGTACTGGTTTCCAGTTGGGTTTTCTAGATGAGATGATCCATCAGGTTAACTTTACTGGTTTCCAGTTGGGTTTTCTAGATGAGATGATCCATCAGGTTAACTTTACTGGTTTCCAGTTGAGTTTTCTAGATGAGATGATCCGTCAGGTTAACTTTACTGGTTTCCAGTTGAGTTTTCTAGATGAGATGATCCATCAGGATAACTTTACTGGTTTCCAGTTGGGTTTTCTAGATGAGATGACCATCAGGTTAACTTTACTGATCCGTCAGGTTAACTTTACTGGTTTCCAGTTGGGTTTTCTAGATGAGATGATCCGTCAGGTTAACTTACTGGTTTCCAGTTGAGTTGAAAAAAAAGAAAAAAAACAAAACTGTACTTACATGGACGTCTTCTTCTTCTTTGGTTCGATGGAGTGTTGCGTAACTGTGATTGACCTTTGACCCCTCGCTGGGATGGAGGTCAAACTGGGTTCAAAGTCTGAGAACAGTTCACTCTACTTCCTCCAGATGTGGCCCAGATGTGTTCCAGATTTGGCCCAGACGTGGTCCAGATGTGGTCCAGGTGTTGGGTTCAGGGTCCCACCTCTGAAGCACGGCGGTGGAAGTGTCATGCTCTGGGGGTGTGTGAGCTGCTGCTGAGTTTAGCAATGAATTCGCCCCAACAAGTTAAACAGACCTGAACCTGATGCTAAGTTGATCAGTCAGTCAGGTGACTGAGCTGTGCTGCATTTATTCTGATTGAACCCATACTGATTGATTGACTGATTGATTGATTGATTGATTGACAGCAGCCTCGCGGGCCGACGCCAGTAAATCCTGAGACCTTAAACATGTCGTGGGGTATCGGGGTAACCTTCTGCCCAACTGCCGTATTTATCTACTCCAGCGGTGCGACCTGGACGTGGGTGTCCCACAGATAGACTGGGTATATTATTGATGGGGGGGGTAAATTATTGATGAGGGGGGGGGTTATAATATTGACGAAAGGGGGAGTGTTTAATCAGCTCCATCGACCCGCTCAGCTCCGCTGCCTTCAGTGGAGGTGGTTGAGCGTTTAAAACAAGAGAGTGTTTGATTCCCCCGTTGGAGCAACATTAACGCCCCCCCCCCCTCCCCCCCCCCCCCCCACCTCTGCTGTAACTGCACTGTGCTCCCTCTCAATCAATACTAGCAGCAATTGCTCAAATTAAAAGGAAAACTGGGTTTCCTGAATGGTCGGCGGTGGCATCCTGCAGACTCCTGGCGGCCGCCGCCGATCGGAGAGCACTTACAGGAAGTGGGGGGGGGGGGGGGGTGTTGGAAGAGCTGATTGATGGTTGGTCTCAGCACGGCGCTCGCCCACTCAGAGCCCAGCAGACCTCCTCTGTCGGCGGGAACCTGCGGCTCGTCCTCATTTACACGACTACAAAGCGTTTTTTTCAGTCTCACCTTGTCTGTCATCTTCTGTAATGGCCTCCTTTGTTCTGTTCTGTTCTGGTCCAGTCGGATCTGCAGGTTTAAACCCGGCGCGTCTCAAAGCCTCGACGTTCGTCTGCTGCTGCTGCTGTGACGGACGTATTTACTCTTTTCCTTTCTCTTTTAACCCCGTTGGTGGAGCGGTAATCGCTCTACGGAGACCTTTTGAAGTCCTGGCAGGTTCAGAGCGGTGTCGGGGGGGCTGAGGGAGAGAGTCGGGGGGGGCTGAGGAAGAGTCGGGGGGGGGCCGAGGAAGACGACCCTTTCGCTTCTCAGTGGGTTCGTGTAATTGCTGCTGTCTACGGTCGAGGGCGAAACCGCAGGAATGAAACCGTTATTAGTCCAGTCGCAGGCAGGTTCGGCTAACCACCAGTAACATGCAGCATCAAACAGTCGGTGTCAGATCACCGATGGGGGGGCGTTTGGCTCAGGAATGTAATTACGCTGGTGTGGGGACGGATACAGACACGGAAAACAGATTTGATGCAGTAAGGTGAGACGCTTTACTTTGCTCTTGGTCTTGCAGGTTTTTTTTTTTTCCTGATGATGGAGGATCAAAGCCGACGTAGCAACGCTGCAGCTCAGTTACCACGGCTGCTGTCGTTGCTAACATTAGCACAGTTGGTTGCTATTTGCAGTTTGTGCCTCTAGATGTCAGCGTCATCCTGCACACTGGAGCTTTTAAAATTATTTAACGGTGTTGCTAACAGGTCTGAGTTAAGAATACGTGTGACAGAGGGATGAATCCCATTTCTGCCCCCGACTACTTATCACTTCCCCTCAACGGTGCGTGCTCAGGTGCTCAGGTGCTCAGGTGCTCAGGTGTACAGGTGTACAGGTTACACATCTGACCTGAGTGTGATTAAGGTGAAGGGTGACAGGACTCCTACTGGGCCAACTTGCTTCTGTAAAAATACGTGATATGTCCCGTAACGGCCCGTAAATGTCCGTCAGATAAACAACCAATGGGAGCGCAGCATGAAGGTTCAGCTGCAGCTGCAGGTGCAGATGTGGAACTGAGATCATGATAGAAACACTTTCTTCCTCTTTGTGAGACCAAGCAGACAGACTAGAGAGACACGGAGCTTTAAGTATCAAAGGATCCAATTTATTTACAAAAATAGGTGAAAAAAAAAATATCAAAATGTTTTTCCAAATCATAACAAGAAAGAAGCAAACCAATCATCACTAAACTGACCTCCCTAATGACACACAAGGGAAACATTTCTATATGATATATATCTATATATCTATGATAAGTCCACCAACACAAACCTACAAACTAAACTACAAAAGTTATAAAACACAAATCAATTTACTCAAAACTAAAGCAATCTCAATCAAGCAAATAAGAAAAACTACCAAAGTAATGAAAACCCTTAAACTATACAAGTAAAAGTCTCCAAACCCTAGAAGGAGGTGCTCCAGTCCATGATCCGGTCCAGGTCTGGTTCTAGGATGGTCCAGAACTCAGCAACCACCTCATGGACCTGATGTTTCATGTGTTTGTGTTTCTGTCCATCACGCTCTTCCTTTTTATTTCTTTTCTTTTTTTTTCAAAGCACCGTGACGGCACAACTTCTGCGTCTACCTGAGGTGGAACCGGGCCTGAAACCCACTCAGCACCTGTTCTGTCGGTGCAACGTGTGGTAAACTAACGGTTTTCACGGTTTTTTAATGGTGCCGCGTGAACCGGGCCTTCCTCAGGAACCGGAGGGTTTCTGGATACTGAGAGTCATCGGCACCAGAACCATCACACCTGAACCGGACCTCCACTTTACACACACCATGATGTCGTTTCTGGAAGCAGCACCTGGTTGCGTCAAAGTAAAGGATCTTCAAGAACATCACAGATGATGAGAAGGAAANCTCTGAGAGCACCAGGAACCAGACCTGTCGCTCTGAGAGCACCAGGAACCAACTCTGAGAGCACCAGGAACCAGACCTGCTCTCTGAGAGCACCAGGAACCAGACCTGTCGCTCTCAGGAACCAGAGAGCACCAGGAACCAGACCTGTCGCTCTGGAGAGCACCTGAGAGAACCAGGACCTGTCGCTCTGAGAGCACCAGGAACCAGACCTGTCTCTCTCTGAGGCACCAGGAACCAGACCTGTCGCTCTGAGAGCACCAGGAACCAGACCTGTCACTCTGAGAGCACCTGGAGCACCACCAGACCTGTCGCTCTGAGAGCACCAGGAACCAGACCTGTCCGCTCTGAGAGCACCAGGAACCAGACCTGTCGCTCTGAGAGACACCAGGAACCAGACCTGTCGCTCTCTCACCAGGAGAGCACCAGGAACCAGACCTGTCGCTCTCTGAGAGACCAGGAACCAGACCTGTCACTCCAGACGGAACCAGACCTGTCGCTCTGAGAGCACCAGGAACCAGACCTGTCGCTCTGAACCAGACTCTGAGAGCACCAGGAACCAGACCTGTCGCTCTGAGAGCACCAGGAACCAGACCTGTCACTCTGAGAGCACCTGGAACCAGACCTGTCGCTCTGAGAGCACCAGGAACCAGACCTGTCGCTCTCTGAGAGCACCAGGAACCAGACCTGTCGCTCTGAGAGCACCAGGAACCAGACCTGTGTTTCTCTGACAGCACCAGGAACCAGACCTGTCGCTCTGAGAGGACCAGGAACCAGACCTGTCGCTCTGAGAGCACCAGGAACCAGACCTGTCGCTCTCTGAGAGCACCAGGAACCAGACCTGTCGCTCTGAGAGCACCAGGAACCAGACCTGTCGCTCTCTGAGAGCACCAGGAACCAGACCTGTCTCTCCCCTCCCCTGTTCAGGAGTTGGGCACCTGAACAGGTGAGTGAAGGATGTAGCTCCTGGGTTGAGACCCAGCACAAACTTCAGACATCATCTGTTCACCACATTGTAATGCTCCGCCCCTTCACCTCCCCCCCCCCCCCGTCCTATTGATGCCCCGCCCCCCCCGTCGAGTCCCCTGCGCTGCCAGGTACGACTACCTCCCATCTTGCTCCTGCGACTCCTTTGTCATTTATCTCCAGCTGCTCAGCAGGACGGCGTTCAGGGACAATGATCTGCTCTGATCGGACCCCCCTGCCCCCCCCCCCCCCCCCCCCCCCCGCTGTTACAAATGGTGATCGATCATCATGCAGCAGCTTCTATCGACTGTCCAACACTCGCTGAGCCTGTAGTCTGATGGTGTTATTTTTGTCCTGAATCTTCTCTGCTGTTGCTCATCACAGACTCGGTTCTGAATCCGGCTCACGATGGAAACCTGGACTGGAACCGGTCGGTTCTGTTGGTTTCGGGTTTATTACGGACCCGTTGGGGTTATAGTTGGGGGCTGAGGGGGGGCTGAGGGGGGCTGTTACTTCTGGAGATGATGTTACAGACTGATTCTCTGGATGGAGACGTTAACGTTTCCATCGTTATCTGTCTGGATGCATCGTTAGCATAATAAAGTGATAACAGGCTCTTTGCATTTTTTAAAACCATTATCTTGTTTTCAGTGCGTTTACATGGGAAGTTTAATTCTTCTTTAATTCAGAATTAAAGTTAAATCCGAATAAAAGTTACCATGTAAACACCTAATTACATATGAAAATGTCAATTCTGAATTAAACTTAATTCCGAAGTAAGTGGCTGGTTTATTCCCATTTTAATTCCGAATTAAATAATTCCGCGGTCATGTAAACACTCATTCCTGTTTAAATTAATTCCCGTCTTTCTGAGCATGCTAGTTCTCTTGCCCGTCTGTCGCCATGACGCTAATATTCCGCGCTGGGCTTGTTTTCAAAACAAAGTTTCAAGATGGCCGCACGCAGTAAACGGTGTTCAAGAGCAGAGACTTTGACGTCACTGATGTGTCAAAATATGTCCACATGGGTCCAAACATGTCCTGATGGGTCCAAACATGTCCTGATGTGTCCAAACATGTCCTGATGGGTTCAAACATGTCCTGATGGGTTCAAACACGTCCTGATGTGTCCAAACATGTCTAGGGGGTCCAAACATGTCCTGATGGGTCCAAACATGTCTGGAAGGGTCCAAACATGTCCTGATGTGTCCAAACATGTCCTGATGGGTTCAAACACATGTCCTGATGGTCCAAACATGTCTGGGTCCCAAAACATGTCCTGATGGGTCCAAACATGGGTCAAACATGGGTCCTGATGGGTCCAAACATGTCCTGATGTGTCCAAACATGTCCTGATGGGTCCAAACATGTCCTGATGGGTCCAAACATGTCCTGATGGTCCAAACATGTCCTGATGGGTCCAAACATGTCCTGATGGGTCCAAACATGTCCTGATGGGTCCAAACATGTCCTGATGGGTCCAAACATGTCCTGATGGGTCCAAGCATGTCCTGATGTGTCCAAACATGTCCTGATGCGTCCAAACATGTCCTCATGGGTCCAAACATGGGTCAAACTCATGGGTCCAAACATGTCCTGATGGGTCCAAACATGTCCTGATGGGTCCAAACATGTCCTGATGGTCCAAACATGTCCTGATGGGTCCAAACATGTCCTGATGGGTCCAACATGTCCTGATGGGTCCAACATGTCCTGATGGGTCCAAACATGTCCTGATGGGTGGGTCCTGGGGTCCAAACATGTCCTGATGGGTCCAAACATGTCCTGATGGGTCCAAACATGTCCTGATGGGTCCAAACATGTCCTGATGGGTCCAAACATGTCCTGATGGGTCCAACATGTCCTGATGGGTCCAAACATGTCCTGATGGGTCCAAACATGTCCTCATGGGTCCAAACATATCCTGATGGGTCCAAACATGTCCTCATGGGTCCAAACATATCCTGATGAGTCCAAACATGTCCTGATGGGTCCAAACATGTCCTGATGGGTCCAAACATGTCCTGATGGGTCCAACATGTCCTGATGGGTCCAAACATGTCCTGATGGGTCCAACATGTCCGTCATGCTTGAACTCCTTCCTGGACGTCCTGATTTGACCTTTTCCAGAGACGCTCGTGCAACTTTCAGTTTGTTCCGATTCACTTCTGTTGGTATCAGTTTTCAGCTAAAGTCACCTGAAGATGTCGGACACAGAAACTAAACCAGTTCAGCTCAGTATGGTCCAGTTAAAAACCAGTTATACTCAGAAAAACAACCAGCAGCTAAAATACAGAAAGTAAAAAGTTTGTTCTTGGTGAAAGTGACTTGGATGAGATGATCCCTCAGGATAACTGTACTGGTTTCCAGTTGAGTTTTCTAGATAAGATGATCCCTCAGGATAACTGTACTGGTTTCCAGTTGAGTTTTCTAGATGAGATGATCCATCAGGATAACTGTACTGGTTTCCAGTTGGGTTTTCTAGATGAGATGATCCATCAGGTTAACTTTACTGGTTTCCAGTTGGGTTTTCTAGATGAGATGATCCATCAGGTTAACTTTACTGGTTTCCAGTTGAGTTTTCTAGATGAGATGATCCGTCAGGTTAACTTTACTGGTTTCCAGTTGAGTTTTCTAGATGAGATGATCCATCAGGATAACTTTACTGGTTTCCAGTTGGGTTTTCTAGATGAGATGATCCATCAGGTTAACTTTACTGATCCGTCAGGTTAACTTTACTGGTTTCCAGTTGGGTTTTCTAGATGAGATGATCCGTCAGGTTAACTTTACTGGTTTCCAGTTGAGTTGAAAAAAAAGAAAAAAAAACAAACTTGTACTTACATGACGTCTTCTTCTTCTTTGGTTCGATGGAGTGTTGCGTAACTGTGATTGACCTTTGACCCCTCGCTGGGATGGAGGTCAAACTGGGTTCAAAGTCTGAGAACAGTTCACTCTACTTCCTCCAGATGTGGCCCAGATGTGTTCCAGATTTGGCCCAGACGTGGTCCAGATGTGGTCCAGGTGTTGGGTTCAGGGTCCCACCTCTGAAGCACGGCGGTGGAAGTGTCATGCTGTGGGGGTGCGTGTGAGCTGCTGCTGAGTTCAGCAATAAATTCGCCCCAACAAGTTAAACAGACCTGAACCTAGCAGGATGCTAAGTTGATCAGTCAGTCAGGTGACTGAGCTGTGCTGCATTTATTCTGATTGAACCCATGCTGATTGATTGACTGATTGATTGATTGATTGATTGACAGCAGCCTCGCGGGCCGACGCCAGTAAATCCTGAGACCTTAAACATGTCGTGGGGTATCGGGGTAACCTTCTGCCCAACTGCCGTATTTTATCTACTCCAGCGGTGCGACCTGGACGTGGGTGTCCCACAGATAGACTGGGTATATTATTGATGGGGGGGGTAAATTATTGATGAGGGGGGGGGGTATAATATTGACGACAGGGGGGAGGTTTAATCAGCTCCATCGACCCGCTCGGCTCCGCTGCCTTCAGTGGAGGTGGTTGAGCGTTTTAAAACAAGAGAGTGTTTGATTCCCCCGTTGGAGCAACATTAACGCCCCCCCCCCCTCCCCCCCCCCCCCCCACCTCTGCTGTAACTGCACTGTGCTCCCTCTCAATCAATACTAGCAGCAATTGCTCAAATTAAAAGGAAAACTGGGTTTCCTGAATGGTCGGCGGTGGCGTCCTGCAGACTCCTGGCGGCCGCCGCCGATCGGAGAGCACTTACAGGAAGTGGGGGGGGGGGGGTGTTGGAAGAGCTGATTGATGGTTGGTCTCAGCACGGCGCTCGCCCACTCAGAGCCCAGCAGACCTCCTCTGTCGGCGGGAACCTGCGGCTCGTCCTCATTTACACGACTACAAAGCGTTTTTTTTTCAGTCTCACCTTGTCTGTCATCTTCTGTAATGGCCTCCTTTGTTCTGTTCTGTTCTGGTCCAGTCGGATCTGCAGGTTTAAACCCGGCGCGTCTCAAAGCCTCGACGTTCGTCTGCTGCTGCTGTGACGGACGTATTTACTCTTTTCCTTTCTCTTTTAACCCCGTTGGTGGAGCGGTAATCGCTCTACGGAGACCTTTTGAAGTCCTGGCAGGTTCAGAGCGGTGTCGGGGGGGCTGAGGGAGAGAGTCGGGGGGGCTGAGGAAGAGTCGGGGGGGCCGAGGAAGACGACCCTTTCGCTTCTCAGTGGGTTCGTGTAATTGCTGCTGCTGTCTACGGTCGAGGGCGAAACCGCAGGAATGAAACCGTTATTAGTCCAGTCGCAGGCAGGTTCGGCTAACCACCAGTAACATGCAGCATCAAACAGTCGGTGTCAGATCACCGATGGGGGGGCGTTTGGCTCAGGAATGTAATTACGCTGGTGTGGGGACGGATACAGACACGGAAAACAGATTTGATGCAGTAAGGTGAGACGCTTTACTTTGCTCTTGGTCTTGCAGGTTTTTTTTTTTTTTCCTGATGATGGAGGATCAAAGCCGACGTAGCAACGCTGCAGCTCAGTTACCACATGGCTGCTGTCGTTGCTAACATTAGCACAGTTGGTTGCTATTTGCAGTTTGTGCCTCTAGATGTCAGCGTCATCCTGCACACTGGAGCTTTTAAAATGATTTAACGGTGTTGCTAACAGGTCTGAGTTAAGAATACGTGTGACAGAGGGATGAATCCCATTTCTGCCCCCGACTACTTATCACTTCCCCTCAACGGTGCGTGCTCAGGTGCTCAGGTGCTCAGGTACTCAGGTGTACAAGTGTTACAGGTTCCACATCTGACCTGAGTGTGATTAAGGTGAAGGGTGACAGGACTTCCTACTGGGCCTACTTGCTTCTGTAAAAATACGTGATATATCCTGTAACGGCCCGTAAATGTCCGTCAGATAAACAACCAATGGGAGCGCAGCATGAAGGTTCAGCTGCAGCTGCAGGTGCAGATGTGGAACTGAGATCATGATAGAAACACTTTCTTCCTCTTTGTGAGACCAAGCAGACAGACTAGAGAGACACGGAGCTTTAAGTATCAAAGGATCCAATTTATTTACAAAAATAGGTGAAAAAAAAAATATCAAAATGTTTTTCCAAATCATAACAAGAAAGAAGCAAACCAATCATCACTAAACTGACCTCCCTAATGACACACAAGGGAAACATTTCTATATGATATATATCTATATATCTATGATAAGTCCACCAACACAAACCTACAAACTAAACTACAAAAGTTATAAAACACAAATCAATTTACTCAAAACTAAAGCAATCTCAATCAAGCAAATAAGAAAAACTACCAAAGTAATGAAAACCCTTAAACTATACAAGTAAAAGTCTCCAAACCCTAGAAGGAGGTGCTCCAGTCCATGATCCGGTCCAGGTCTGGTTCTAGGATGGTCCAGAACTCAGCAACCACCTCATGGACCTGATGTTTCATGTGTTTGTGTTTCTGTCCATCACGCTCTTCCTTTTTATTTCTTTTCTTTTTTTTTCAAAGCACCGTGACGGCACAACTTCTGCGTCTACCTGAGGTGGAACCGGGCCTGAAACCCACTCAGCACCTGTTCTGTCGGTGCAACGTGTGGTAAACTAACGGTTTAATGGTGCCGCGTGAACCGGGCCTTCCTCAGGAACCGGAGGGTTTCTGGTACTGAGAGTCATCGGCATCAGGACCATCACACCTGAACCGGACCTCCTCTTTACACACATCCTGATGTCGTTTCTGGAAGCAGCACCTGGTTGAGTCAAAGTGAAGGATCTTCAGAGAACATCACAGATGATGAGAAGGAAACGCTGCCGGTGTTTCTGGTTCTGATCAGATCATTGATGATGCTGCTGTTTGATTGGCTGATCGCTGCCAGCAGCTTCGACACATCTAAATAAATGAGACGCTGCTCGTTTCTCTGCTGATCCACCTGTCAGGGGCGTCGGTTGTAACCAGGTGAGCAGCCTCGTCCACAACGATCATCCTCTCCAGACCGCTCAGACCGTCGTGATCGTCTGGACGCCAGCGTACGTTTCAGAGCGCCGCCTGCTCAATCAAACTGGATCAAACCCTCCAATGTGAAGACTAATTATGGCGGGATTTTAATCACGTTAAAAACTTCCTCCATTTTAGTTTGTCGGCTGCGTTTCTGATTTGGAGTCTCAACTTCCTCTAAGTTTCAGCAGAGAGCATAAACTTGTAAAAGCCTTTAAAACGACCTCGGCTTCCCCCCCGAGCTTCAGCACACTGAGGCGTAGCAGAACAATAGTCGCTCTGAGCAGACCGGCATCCGGAGGAAGAGAAGGAAGCATCAGGAGTCAAAGGGCCCGTTCCCCAACCTTCATAAATTGCACATAACTTGATTACAATGAGACGATTATACCTTATTAGCAGGGATATTATGGCGTCTCCTTACTGGGCCTCATTATATGGACTCGCATCTGTGGCTGAATGTTAGCACTTCCTTTTCTCCCAGCATGCACGTGTGTGACCTGCTGGTCATTACTGCAGCTGGGGGAGGGGGGGGGGGGGGGTGATCAGGATTCATGGAGTCTTGTCTGTTGCAGGCAGCTCATGTCAGACTGACTTTAAACTGTGTTTTAATGCAAATGTCTGACGTGTTTTACTGCTTTATTTACAAGCAACGGATGTGTTTACTCCTGGATGCAGACGTACGTAGTTTCTCTCATTTATTCCCTCAGTTTTAATCCTCTTAGCGTCTGCGTTTTAGAGAAAAGCGTCTCGTATTGTCTCTCAACGGTCACCTGTCTATAAAACGGTTGGTTGTGAGACGAGCAGGACTCAGCAAAGCTTCCCCTGATAAATAAAGGTTTAAAAAAAGACGTCTGGATAAAAGATCAGCGCTGTTTAAATGCTGCGCTGTTTAACTGCTGCGCTGCTAGCATCAATGTTTTCCTCCACGTCAGCCGCTACAATGAGAGCAACTGCCATATAATGGTTTTTTAATGGATGCTAATGCAGGAACACCTGTCACAGCAGCGTTTCCCCAATATAATCCTAAGAAGATTACGCATGTTGGAGCAGGTATTCCTCAGTAATTACTGCTCCGTAGCTGAATCTGTATCCCGGTTATGTGTTTGTGTACCTGTGGTTAAACCCTGATCACGTTTAAACCATGTTGGAGCAGGTATTCCTCAGTAATTACTGCTTTACTGCTCCGTAGCTGAATCTGTATCCCGGTTATGTGTTTGTGTACCTGTGGTTAAACCCTGATCACGTTTAAACCATGTTGGAGCAGGTATTCCTGCAGTAATTACTGCTCCGTAGCTGAATCTGTATCCCGGTTATGTGTTTGTGTACCTGTGGTTAAACTCTGATCACGTTTAAACCATGTTGGAGCAGGTATTCCTGCAGTAATTACTGCTTTACGCTCCGTAGCTGAATCTGTATCCCGGTTATGTGTTTGTGTACCTGTGGTTAAACCCTGATCACGTTTAAACCATGTTGGAGCAGGTATTCCTGCAGTAATTACTGCTTTACGCTCCGTAGCTAAATCTGTATCTCAGTTATGTGTTTATATACACGCTACCTGTGGTTAAACCCTGATCACATTTAAACCATGTTGGAGCAGGTATTCCTGCAGTAATTACTGCTTTACGCTCCGTAGCTGAATCTGTATCTCAGTTATGTGTTTATATACACGCTACCTGCGGTTAAACCCTCATCACATTTAAACCTCATTTCTGCTTCTGCTTCTTATTGGTTGATGGATCGTTGCATCCCAGTCCACTTTAGTGTCCGTGCTTTATTATAATAATAAAGTCTAAAGTTGCGCTTTTAGGTTTAATGACATAAAACTGCACAAGAATCCAGAAAATCAATCACTTCGCCAAAGAAGGCCGTCATTTAGAAATAAAAGTTATTAGTTGGCAGGTTCTCCACCCACAGCTGCATAGAGAGGCTGTTAGAGGAACGTCAGAGAAGTTGTTATAAAACTGATCAGGAAAGTGGTTTGTCTTTAATTACCAAAAAATGTGACTATGATAAAAAATGGAAGAGCTACGATACTGATGAAGCAAAACCTCTGGGTGTGGCGGCGAAGCTGGAACTGAAGACACGAGGCCCCAAGGACACAAGGACACAAGGACAGGAGGCCCCGAGGACGCGAGGCGGAGCTCCGTAGCCTGCCTTGTTGTCTACAAATATATATGGCCCTGGATATTTATTTTGTTAGGTAAAAGGTGAGGCTAGTGATGTTAACATCACTTTATTAATCATATTAATACAATACTGCGACTGTCTCGTGTTAATATAGCTCTGGTGAGGGACAGACCTATGAACCAGCGTTTGTTTTATCTTGTGAAAGGGAATGAAAATGTCCCCCCAAATGTTCTGGACACCTCGAGTCTCTGTTGCAGGTCCCCAGCAGCAATATTTCACCACATAGTTATTATAGTATAATATTAACACTGATGATACACATCGGAAAAATAGTGAATTAACACAGTCCTTAACGCAGGAACAGCAAGTTTGTTCGACCTAGCAACAGTTACTAGGGAGGGGGCGGAACTGCAGTCAATCGTCCCGGTAGCAGGACTTCTGGTCTCCAACGTTGTTTGGGTGGTGATGTGAAATGACTTCCAGGGTTAGCGTTGCTAAGCTAAGCTTCATCCTCAGATCGTTCCAGACCAACGGCAGCCAGTAACAGCGGTCTAACCCCTAACCCCTAGCCCTAACCCCTAACCCTAACCCCTAACCTTAACCCTAACCCCTAACCCCTAACCCTAACCCTAACCCTAACCCTAACCCTAACCCCTAACCCCCCTAACCCTAACCCCTAACTCCTAACCCCTAACCCCTAACCCCTAACCCCTAAACCCTAACCCTAACCCTAACCCTAACCCCTAACCCCTAACCCTACCCCTAACCCCTAACCCTAACCCCCCTAACCCCTAACCCCTAACCCTAACCCTAACCCCCCTAACCCCTAACCCTAACCCTAACCCCTAACCCCCCTAACCCTAACCCTAACCCCTAAACCCTAACCCTAACCCCTAACCCCTAACCCCTAACCCTAACCCTAACCCCTAACCCCTAACCCTAACCCTAACCCCCCCTAACCCTAACCCCCCCTAACCCCCTAACCCTAACCCTAACCCTAACCCTAACCCCAACCCTAACCCCTAACCCTAACCCCTAACCCCTAACCCCTAACCCCCCTAACCCCCTAACCCCTAACCCTAGAGACAGATTCACCCCCGCTGCAGTTGTAAGGGATATAAAATCTAACCGTACAGAACCAAAGCAATTGTTTTTTTCTACCAGGCTGTAAATATCTTTGCTTCTGCTGCAAAGTTGGACCGTTAGCACGGAGGTCAGTGGGCCGACATCTAGTGGACAATAGAGGAACTGCACTAGGACGTACTTCCAGGATGAGCTTCGGTCTGGAGGTGATGCGGTTTCTGCTCGTGATGGATTCAGTCAGAACGAGCGTAGACTCACTGGTTAGCATCGTAGCTTAGCGTGGGGGAAGATAAAACACCTAAGTTGAGGTGGTGGTGGTGGTGGTGGTGGTGGGGTGGTTCCACCAGTTTGCCAGGTACTGGTGAGGTGGTTTCTGCTTGTGATGGATGCAGAGATCCAGTCAGAATGAGCATAGACTCACTGGTTAGCATCGTAGCTTAGCGGGGGAAGATAAAACACCTTAGTTGAGGTTGGGGGGGGGGGGGGGGGGGGTTTCCAAAGCCAGTTGCCAGGTACTGGTGAGGTGGTGTTTTTACGGATTCTGGCTCCGTCTCTGAAACCAGAACTTTTCTGCATCCGCTCCACCGCCGCGTCTCTGCGTCGCCACCTGGTTCGTCGCCTCCATCAGATCACAGCCGGAGCCGTAAATGAGGGAGGCTCCTCCTGACGGGGGGGGGGGGGTGGGGGGGGGGGGTGTGGGGGGGTAGTTTTAGGTAGTTTTGATGGGGGTTCTGCTATTTTAGAGCTTCTAAGGAGCTCATTAAGTGGAGACGTGATCAGCAGCCTCTGCTTAGGTGATGCTACCGGCTTCCACACCTTTGGTTGCCACGACGCCAGCCAGTCAATTTTATTCACTGTTAAAGGAAGCTGGAGTGTGTGTAGGTGTGTGTGTGTGTGTAGGTGTGTGTGTGTGTGTGTGTGTGTGTAGGTGTGTGTGTGTTGGCAGGTGGGAGGGAGCACACTTACCCCCCCCACCTGCACCTCCCAGAAGACTCACCTCAATAGTCAGACTTGTTAGTGAGCCGTTCTGACATCGGCGCCGTCAACTCGTCGTCTGGATATGACTTTCATGACGTGCGGTATGATAATATTTTTACTCCTCTTTCTTTAACTCCCATCAGCCCCGAGGTCCCCCCCCGCTCCCCCAGCCCCCATCCCTTCCCCGCCACTGCTGGAGGTTTTATTATTTGACTGGAGAGTTTACTCCCGCCTCGCAGCGCCTCCCTTATTCCCAGCAGCTCAGGAATCACGCAGCAAGGAGACGTTGACGGATGTCTTCCTCCGTCGTCCCGGACGACGCCGACGGCGGCGGCGAGGAGCTTCTGACACGCTCTACTCCAGCTCACGTCTCCTGACACGAGCCTCCTGCCGCCACCGGGGAGGATGCTGGGATACGCAGCAGTGATTCACCTATTACAGCCGGCCTCGGAAACGTCTCCTGGATGAGCAGAGGGGGCGGGGCCTCGACACGACAGGAGGAAGGAAGTCAGGGGGAAAGAAGGGAAAGCAGGTGTGTGTTATTCTGCTCACAAACACAACCGACGTCTAAATCTACCTTCAAGCACAATGTAGAGATTTACTCTGACTGTCAGGTAGACGACAAGCCCTCCTAGCTCGCCGCCGCCGCCGCCAGAGCTAATCAGGTCTGAAGCACACCAGGTACGCCATCCTCCGCCTTTGACTGCACCTGTTTCTCGACATTAATTCCCCCTAAGCCTTTACAGCTAATGTAATCTAATTAGTTTTTATTTGAGGCTGCTGCAAACTCAGACAGTCAGACGGTGTTTCTGTGTTTTTCTGAGCCTTTAACTCATGAGAATAAAACGCTAAAAAACAAGGAAGTGACCTCAGAACGTGGGAGGAGCTGGACGGAGGCAGATGATTCGACCTGAAGGAAACGGCTGAAAGAAAAAGAAGATTTATGATGTAAAAACTCTCCTCACTGTTCACCTGTACACGAGTGTTCACGAGCAGCCCGAAGCCCCGCCCATCACACCTCCACCACCGTGCTTTACAGAGGCTGTGAGGCGTTTTTTTCTTCTTCTTGTCTTTTAGTTGCCGTGTTGTGTTCAGTTTTTCAGTCCAGCATCTAAACCAGTGGTTCACAAACTTTTAATCCTGCGTACCACCTGAGAAACTGTTCACCACCATGACCAGTTTTAAAATATAACCATATATGCCTTCATGATTAGCCTTAAACACACAGGACAGATGTTTATTTCTTATTGTAGTTATTTATTACCTGAATTGTTATTTTACTGAATCAGACATTTACAACAATTCTCACATCCTCATACTCTCATACAGAGAAAATAAACACACTCAAAAGTTGTTACATCTGCACTGCAACTGAATATGCAACAAAGACAATTTTAATTATCTCAAGCTGCACATTTTTATTTGAAACATTGTATTTATAATGCATTGTATGTTTCTAAATTTTTATTAAGTGAAATTGTGGAAAAAATGTGGAAAGTCATGACGTTCCCCCGCGTACCACCATAGAGCGCTGGCGTACCACCGGTGGTACACGTACCACAGTTTGCGCACCACTGGTCTAGAGAATTAAAACAGAGAGCTGGTGTTTGATGGGGGCGTTGTTGTTGAGGTTAACTCCCAGTAAAGCATCACCAGATCACCCAGTCAAACCTGTTTACCGCCTCCAGACGAGCGTTTTCGGTTCATCTCGTCACGTTTGTGACATGACTCCGACTCTGCAGCGCCGTCTTTGATCCGGGTTTTTATGAGGCGTGAATAAAACCTCTGCTCGTTCTTGTTCCGCCGTCTTCAGGAAACTCTTCTCCATCTTTAAATCTCTGTGATTGACGTACTTTCCTTCTCTTTTTCATCTTCAGTGACAGGAACTGTCACGATGGGCTGAAGTGGGCCGCCGCTGCTGCAGAGAAAACCAGGTTTTCAGTTCACAGATGCTTTTATCCACAGCAGGTACCCCCCCCCCCCCCCCCCCCCCCACCCCCCCCCGCAGCTCCCACAAACAAACATTTTTCGCTTCTCTGTACAAAATAGATCAGAAAGACACACAATTATCTCTAAAAACTGGAACAGATTTTTATTAAATTAACCTTATTAGTGCATTACGGTAAGCAAATGCCAAAAAAAGGAGTTCCTCATTTGCATTAAGATAGATTTTTCAGGTCGGCTGCACAATTTAATTAAAGAAAAGATTAAGAATCATTAACCGAGCCGCTCTACCTTGCAGTGGCGGCGGGTTTACGTCTGACTCAGGTTAACGGAAACCCAGATGGCGGCTCTCTAACTGTTGAATCTCCGTAACTGAATCAGAATGATCCCATTAGTTTCCAGGGTGGGGGGGTGCGGGGGGGGGGGGGGGGGGGGGATCCTGCACATTTGCAACACAGACACAGTTTCATCTAAAACCCCTGCTGGACCTGATGATGAGCTGTTGGGGGGGGGTGGGGGTCAGGGGTTACACAGGTGGGCAGGTGTCGTTTCAAGAAGGACCAACTGAGAAAGTGGATTAGCAACGCTCTGCCCCCCCCAACCTGGAAGTGACATCATCACCTGAGTCTCAGCAGGTGTGATGCTGCGGGTAAATGTGGCAGTTAATGACGTGCTGCTGCTGAGACGATATCGGTCCTAAACACTCCAGCTCCTGCCTCAAAATAAAAGAAATTAAAAAAGCTTTACGGGAGCAGCTGTTCTACATCAGTAGACGGTGCCGTTAATAATCCAAAACAGTTGTTATTAACGCGCAAAAAGCATGAAGTCACAGCAGAAAAGCAACTAGATGAAGTTCATCTGCAGGAGCTCGTCTGGACGACGACGTCCTCTCAGCTGTTTCAGGAAAGACCAGGTGATGAACGTTAAAGCTGAAGCACACAGATTCCTCAGACGTTGGTCCAGAAATTCAGAAAAATGGTGTCAACAAAGATGGAGGAGCTGTCAGAAGGTGACGGGGAGGTGTTTTTATAATTCAGCTTTCATTGTGCCGACCGAGCAGCTGTTGACTTCAAGTTCAAGAGAAACTTTCATAGAGAACCGCAGAGCAAAACCACAGACCTGGACAGACCTGGACGGACCTGGACGGACCTGGATGGACCTGGACGGACCTGGACAGACCTGGACAGACATGGACAGACCTGGACAGACCTGGACGGACCTGGACGGACCTGGACAGACCTGGACAGGCCTGGACGGACCTGGACAGGCCTGGACGGACCTGGACGGACCTGGGCGGACCTGGACGGAACTGGACAGGCCTGGACGGACCTGGACAGGCCTGGACGGACCTGGACGGACCTGGGCGGACCTGGACGGACCTGGACAGGCCTGGACGGACCTGGACGGACCTGGACGGACCTGGACGGACCTGGACGGACCTGGGCGGACCTGGACGGAACTGGACAGACCTGGACAGACCTGGACAGACCTGGACAGGCCTGGACAGACCTTGACGGACCTGGACGGACCTGGACGGACCTGGACAGACCTGGACAGACCTGGACAGACCTGGACAGGCCTGGACAGACCTGGACAGGCCTGGACAGACCTGGACATGTCCAGCTTCCTCAGAGCGTCTCATTGTCTCAATTTAACACGACAACACTGCAAACCACCTCCTGAACTAATGACCACCTAAACTAACGACCACCTAAACAAATGATTACCTGAACTAACGACCACCTAAACAAATGATTACCTGAACTAACGACTACCTAAACTAACAACCACCTAAACTAACAACCACCTGAACAAACGATTACCTGAACAAACGACCACCTAAACTAACAACCACCTAAACTAACGACCACCTAAACTAACAACCACCTAAACTACTGACCACCTAAACTAACAACCACCTAAACTAACGACCACCTAAACTAACAACCACCTAAACTAACGACCACCTAAACTAACAACAACCTAAACTAACGACCACCTGAACAAACGATTACCTGAACCAACACGACCACCTAAACTAACCAACCACCTAAACTAACGACCACCTGAACAAACGATTACCTGAACAAACGACCACCTAAACTAACAACCACCTAAACTAACGACCACCTAAACTAACAACCACCTAAACTAATGACCACCTAAACTAACAACAACCTAAACTAACGACCACCTGAACAAACGATTACCTGAACAAACGACCACCTAAACTAACAACCACCTAAACTAACGACCACCTGAACAAACGATTACCTGAACAAACGACCACCTAAACTAACAACCACCTAAACTAACGACCACCTGAACAAACGATTACCTGAACAAACGACCACCTAAACTAACAACCACCTAAACTAACGACCACCTAAACTAACAACCACCTAAACTAACGACCACCTAAACTAACGACCACCTGAACTAACGACCACCTAAACTAACGACCACCTAAACTAACGACCACCTGAACAAACGACCACCTAAACTAACGACCACCTAAACTAACGACCACCTGAACTAACGACCACCTAAACTAACGACCACCTAAACTAATGACCACCTAAACTAACGACCACCTGAACAAACGACCACCTAAACTAACGACCACCTAAACTAACGACCACCTGAACAAACGACCGCTTGAACTAACGACCACCTAAACTAACAACCACCTAAACTAACGTGAAATATTTGGGGGAGAAGAGTCTTTGTGGCAGAGACCCCTCCAGCTGTTGGGCATAGAGGTGGGTGAGTCATGGTTTAGACGTATGTTAATTAGGCTAATTACTCTGGACTTTCGTCCACACTAACTCAGGAGGTGCAGGTATCTCTGCCCTCACGGTTCTGTGGTTCTTCTGGAAATGCTGGAACCCAAACGTAAACAAAGCCCCCCCCGTTTCCAGGAACCAGTTGAGCGTCCAGTCTGAGCGCCGTTTGTCACGAGACGCAGACGTCATTTTTATTCCACCATGTTGGATCTCTGACGTCTTCAAGTGACCCAACGGAGGTGAACTGAGGCCGACGCCTCCAGGCTGACAGCAGGAACTCCAGTTCTTGGTTCTTGTTGGGACTCTTAGCCACATCTGGGCCACATCTGGCTGCCGTAACTGAGCCGCGAGTACCGACAGCAGCCCAGATTAGGCCCAAATACGGAGGTGGGACTTTAGGGTTAGGGTTAGGTAATTCTTTAAATAGCGAATCCTTTTTCTTTCCTTCGGTAATTCATTAAAGGCAGAAAGACTTTACTTGACCGGTTGATTCCAGATCCTTTGCGGTGCACATCTGGATCATAGATGAGGCCGTGTTTCCAGACACATACGTGACGAGTGAACGATTAACTCGGCTGTATTTCCGGATCCAACAGTGTTTTATTCAGAAGCTCCGACTTATCGGAAACGTATCCAAGTGAACTCCAGCAAAGCCTGCTGGAAATAAGAGATATTTGTGGAAGTGGGGAGAATAATGCAGATGTGAAATATGTGAAAGGGAGAGGAGGTGGTCTTTGATGCTGGAGGTTTTTTTAACGTCTACTGTGATGGAACTAAGTCAGCGGTCGCAGGTCCGATGCACACAGACTAAGCCAACTGGAGAGGATTTGACAGTTCTTTCTGACCACCGTAGGGTTAAAGAATTTGGTATGCAAATGTTTCGGGAAGGATGTTGTTAAAAGTGTGTGAGAGAGAGAGAGAGAGAGAGAGAGAGGAAAAAAGAAAAGGGAGGTACACATCCAAACCCCTAATCCTCTTGCTTTCGCCAAAATGACAAATGCAGGAACTGAGGCATAAAAGAATCACTCATGTATGGCGCACTTGAGTATTTCTGCAAGGCACCTGCATTGGAATGAACAGATACAAATAAATACAAAATAATGCAGGGAGGGGGGGTGATGGGACAGAAGGGAAGGGTGGTGGAGGGGGGGGGGGATCAGTAAGAAGCTTAAAAGAGTCTTCGGCATTTGAATGCAATCAAGCACCATTGAAATGATAGCAGGTGCCTGGCAGGTGGAGGGAAACAGATGCGGCGGCGTTGGCAGCCTCGGCGGCGTACAGGTGTGAAGAATCCTGCCGGCTCCCTAATTACTCATTTAAATGCTTAATTTCTGTGTTTCAATATTGATTGCTACCTTTCTGCTCCTATTTCCCCACGGAGCGGACCCGGCGTTTGTACGGAGGCGGCGTCGCTGTGTTTTCTTCCCGCCTTTCTTCTCTCTTTTCTCTCTTGTTTTTTTTATTTTAATGCAGCCAAACAAACGTTGCTGCGTGTGTCGTGTTTGGACTCGTGTGTCGTGTTTGGACTCGTGTTCGTGTTTGGACTCGTGTTCGTGTTTGGACTCGTTCCCGAGTCGTTCCTGGGCGATTAAAGGGGGGATGTCTTGGTTCTTTGGTGGCGGGGCGGCAGAAAGGCTCCTCTCCTCCCTTTGTAGATGGGATCATATACTGGTAATGGGACGCACAATCAATGGCCGCGCATCGATGCCAAACGCTGCCCCCCCCCCCCCCCCCACCACCCCCCCCCTCCTTTCAGTGGATCCAGATGGATCTTTATCAGGCGATGTATTGATGAAAATCGCTCCTCATTTGCTGGCCCTCCTTCCTTCCTCCAGCAGTAAATGATAGAGCGCCGTTACGTACCTGCTGTAATTTCTACTTCTGTTTCAGATTGATCACCTGCTGCGCTGCAGATCCTGAATGAGGGGGATTAAAAAAAATAGCTGACAGTAATGATTGTTGATTAATCTGCAGAACTGGGTTAACGTCGGTGCGCGTCAGCTCAACCTACATGCTTTGTTTCTGTGGTTTTTATTTGTGTTTGGTACTACTGGGGAATAACAGTTCTCATTACATCATGCTTTACGTCATATCTATTCCAGGGCTGGGCGAGTTAACGCGTTATTATCGCGTTAACGCATTTATTTATTAACGCCGACATTTATTCTAACACATGTTGCTCACATGCTTTTGTTTTGAAAAGTCTGTTTCTGGCTGCTGCAGAACCAGAAAATAATTGGTGGAAAAACATGAAGAAAAACTAAAACAGACATGGAGAACGGTAAAAATCTGTAAACTTTACAGTTCAGGTAGCAACTCAGGTAGCAATATTAACAATTCAGTCTGAAAAAAAACCTTTCAAACCCCTTAGTTGAAGACGATGTGGTCATTCGTCCATGTTCCATCAGATCTGCTCCATGTGTTCACTGTCCTGCTGTTCTCTAGCTGGTTACTGCAGTGCGGCTCCATCTAGTGGCTCAGATGTGTAATGACAACAGAAAGTCCAGTCCTCCATTATAAAACTAATTCAGTTCTGTGGCCCGTTTTTTACTTTCGTATTTTTGATCCAAGTCTAAAATTAAAATATAAAAAAACAGGCATTTTTTTCATTCTTTTTGTGTTAGATTTAAAAACGAAAAACGTAATAAAATGTCACTTTTTAATTTTTTTAAATTTTTGATTGACAATTGAAAATGGAAAGAATGAATGATACACAGATTGGTAAAGTTACTGAACTTAACATGGACATTTTCATTTTAAAGTTCTCCCAGACGGAGGATTCAACAGAAACAAGGTTATTTGTAACAACTGACAAGTTGAACTCCCCGTTAAAAGTTTCTGCTGTTACCTCAGAAATTAATGTTTTAATGTTCTTATTGTGACTCAGGATTTTGTTGGTAGACTTTTTTTTAATTTTTTTATAAAAATATGATGACATTAATGCCCTGGCAGTGGCAATAAGCTGTATTTTAATTTACATTTTTTGAGGTGAGATTTAATCTAAATATGTGTTACTGACAAGTGTTGATGTTAAAAGTGTTTGAACAACAAATGTTATGACCCTTTAGTTCATATGGCAGCAGAACATTTAAATAAAAGTTACTTTTACACTACTTTTGAATTCATTATTTGATTTTCTGTACACAATGCGATTAATCGTGATTAAAAAGTGTTATCGTTGCCCAGCCCTGGTTTATTCACCTTAACGTGAGGAGAACCTCGCAGAGATGAGCGCGTGGAGAAAATCCCGCCGATCTCACCTCCGCGACCGCCGGCCCGCTCTTTTTTTGTTTTCCGTGCAGGAGGTAGCCTTTCAGGAGCGCGGCAGGAGTGGTGCATGCTGGGAGCGGTCCAGGCCCGCCGCGGCGGCGGCTCCCGTTGCAGGCCGACAGCTGCCTTTCCCAGGTGGCCTGACATTTGAGTCGCAGCCGGCCAGATTGGGGGGAGGTGAAGGGGGGGGGCAGGACCATTAACTTAGTGCCAGGTCCTCCTGCTCACGGGGCTGGGAGGGGGGGGCGCCCAGGGGACAACCTGAGCCCCTGGATTTCAGTCCAGATGGCTGGCCAGCCCCCCCCAGAGGACCCCCCCTTATTGATTTAGGAGGGAAAAACAGAACCTGGCTTTGCTTTGGGCCCCGACAACCGTACGATACCAGACCTGCATGGCTGCTCCCCCCCCTCTCTTCTCTTCTCTCTCATCCTCATCTCAGGTTATCTGCGCCGACCCGAGGGGGGGGGGGGGCGGGGGGGGGGGGGGGGGGGGGGGGGGGGGGGAAGGCGAGATATGAATATAAGTCGACTGATTTAGCGGGTCGGATGTAAAGCGGGTCACACTCTCGCAGGTCTAATCCCCTTTTCTTTGCGGTCAAATTGTGCGCTGATATGAGACGGTGGAAGCAAAACGAGCCTGAACGGTGCAGGTCGGTTAATACGAAGAGCTTCTCAGCTAGCGAGCAGCCGAGACGAGATGTGCGAGATCAGATCTGTAGAAACACATGAAAGGGATCATGGGTATAAATATGGATGCGCCCCGTGGACTGGAGCCCTCTCTGTGTGCCCATTAGCACAGTTTTTTCCCAGTCAGTTCCCCAGTTTTTTAGCGGGAACACGTCTGGAAGTGAACATTTGTGTAAATCAAGTTTCAGAAAATGAAAGAGAAACTGAGGAAATGAGGTGTAAATAAGGTTCACATTAACCTCTGATGTTCATGGAAACAGACACTACTTTTCTATATGTATATAGTTTTCATTTTTCAATCACTTCCTGAAGAGTTTTATTGGAAATAGTTGAGTTAAGCTGCACCCATTTAGCTTTTAAAAGGTTTAAATGGGGTTAAATGTGCGCCGCTTTGTCACCTCCTGTCAGTCTCTAAGCCCCGCCTCCCCAGTGAGAGCCGCCCTGCTCTGATTGGCCACCTCAGATAAACAATGTCCAGGTGGAAGGTGAGGTCAGAATAACCCATAAGACATCTGCTGAAAAGGTTTATAACGTATTTATTAATGTAACAACAAACATGTTACTCAAGAGTCATGATGAATATTTAAATTATTTCCTTCTGCCGTTCATTATTATAAACGCTGATATTTAGATGCTTTAAGCCTGAAAATATTCCTAAATCATTATAAATCATGTACGAACCCAGTTTCCAAAAATGTTTGAAGGTTTCTTAAATACAACAAATACTTTAGTCTGTAATGTGCTAATTTGGTCTCAAACAGAAATCATAAAGGAAATTAACCTGAAGCTGGTTATTAGTGAAACAGAACCGGCGGGTCGGAGACAGAACCGATCAAATATTAATCACACAGCATCTGGACCTGAAACAGAGTCTGCAGGACGTGAACCTTCAGATGACCGGTCTGCACCTGAACATCTACCACCTCCAGGAACATCTCAGCTAAATGGGTCCCACCTGGGTTCATCCCCACCTGGGTTCTTCCAGGGGTCCCATGGTGGCCCTGACTGGGTTCCCCTGGTGTAGGTGAGCCCCACCTGTCCCCAGTCTTCGTCCACATTCAGGGACCCCATATATCTTCCCATCTGGGACCCAGTCCCACCCTGGACCCAAGCAGCCCACCTTTAATCCAGGTGGTGACCAGGTGGACATGCTGACTGAGGTACCACAGTCATGTGACCGGTCTGCAGTCATGTGGCCGGTCTGGAGTCATGTGACCGGTCTGCAGTCAGACCAGTATGGAGGTCAGACTGTAAACTGGGTTTTCTGGGCAGCATGGCCTCAGCCTTTGACAGAAGATCCTTTTATAGGGTTAGGGTTAACTAACTAGGGTTAGGGCTAGGGCTAACTAACTAGGGTTAGGGTTAGGGTTAACTAACTAGGGTTGGGGTTAACTAACTAGGGTTAGGGCTAACTAATTAGGGTTGTGGTTAACTAACTAGGGTTGGGGTTAACTAACTAGGGTTAGGGCTCACTAACTAGGGTTAGGGTTAGGGTTAACTAACTAGGGTTAGGGCTAACTAACTAGGGTTAAGGCTAGGGTTAACTAACTAGGGTTAGGGCTAACCAACTAAGGTTAGGGCTAACTAACTAGGGTTAGGGTCCGGGTTAACTAACTAGGGTAGGGTTAAGGTTATCTAATTAGGGTTAGGGTTAACTAACTAGGGTTAGAGTTAGGGCTAACTACGGTTAGGGCTAACTAATTAGGGTTAGGATTAGGGTTAACTAACTAGGGTTAGGGTTAGGGCTAACTAACTAGGGTTAGGGTTAACTAACTAGGGTTAGGGTTAGGGCTAACTAACTAGGGTTAGGGTTAACTAACTAGGGTTAGGGTTAGGGCTAACTAACTAGGGTTAGGGTTAGGGCTAACTAACTAGGGTTAGGGTTAGGACTAACCCTATCTGTGGCGCCCTCACCCAGTAACCAGTTAATCCACTGATCCTGAAATCTTCTAGAAGGGCGTTAACTCTTCATAGTTGTAATTTAATGGACGATGAAAACCTTTTCTTTTGCATCTGTAGCAGATGGACAGATGGACAGATGGACATATCTGTTGGACGCAGGTGGAAGTTACAGGTTCATGTTTTCGAGCCGCTTTAGAAAACACTTCTGGAGCTGGTAATGAAGACGTCTGACTGGTTCCCATCAGCTTAAAGAGTTAACTGGAATCCTCATGAGGAGCTCTGAACATATGATCTCTGTCGATACCGTCGATCTGCTCTGAAACGGATCCCCTTCAGCGAGGGATCGGACCAGGGACGTATCAGTAACGGGACACCCACACACTGCAGAGACTATTGACCTGGCGAGGTGGACCTCAACGACGTCAACGCTGGTTAATGAGCTTAATGAGCTTAACGAGCTACTTGTTTGTGCGTCTTAGTTACGGACACCTGAGGCATCAGAGAGTTTTCTGCCGGTTGTGTCGGAGCGTCCGGATCCATAATCCTGGAGCTCGGTTGCATCACAGCCTGTGGACATGTGGACGTGAAGGTTGTTGTTTTAGCATCAATCAGGAACATGATGTAACCGACACAAGAGCCCAAGCTGCTGAGAGTCTGGAAATAAGAAATAATTTCACGTTTATATCTATATTCCTGGAGGCTCTAGATCAATGTCCGTCGTCAGAATGATCAAATTTGAAGTGAGGACCATGTCCAGAGGACGTCTGTCCCTCAAATCAAAGCGTTCCTAATCCATTTTTTATTAGATGATGGCAGATTAGGTCATCTTAACTCAGTCAAGCAGAAATGACTCCCGGCTCTTTTAATCTCTATTATTGTGGGTTTTAAGCATAAAAACATGATGAAAATAATCAGAATATATTGGATTTTAGTATTTGGCTGCTATTCAGTTTGTTATTGAACAAAAATGAAACTAGAATAAGAACAAATCTGCTCCCAGGTGCTGCTGATCATCAACCCTCCATGAACCCACCAGCAGCTGCAGATGCAGATGTTCTGACAGTTTCCTGTGTGCGCTAACACAACGCCAAGAAGGAAGGACATGAGCAGTAATCTCAGAGGGGCAGCTGTGGCGGACCATCAGTGTTCCAGATGATTCTAGAGTGGAGAACATCCAGAGAAGCTGCCAGTCGGCCCAGCAGTCAACGTCTCAGGGTTAGGAGGTTAGGGGTTAGGGGTTTAGGGGTTAGGGGCTATTGGTTTAGAGGTTGGGGTTAGGGGTTAGGAGTTAGGCATTAGATGGTTAGGGGGGGGGTTAGGGGTTAGGTTAGGGGTTAGGGTGGTTAGGGGTGGTTAGGGGTTAGGGGTGGTTAGGGGGTTAGGGTTAGGGTTAGGGGTTTAGGGTTAGGGGTTGGGGTTAGGGGTTAGGGGTTAGGGGTTTTTGGGGTTTAGGGGTTAGGGGTTAGGGGTTTAGGGTTCGGGGTTTGTGGGTTTGGTTGGTTGGGGTTTGGGGGTTGGGGTTTGTTTCGGGGTTTTTCTTTAGGTTTTTTTTTATTCGGGTTATTTTTTTCGGGGTTTTTTTTGTTTTCGGTTTTTGTTTTTTTTTAGGGGGTTAGGGGTTTAGGGGTTTAGGGGTTTAGGGGTTAGGGGTTGGGGGGGTTTAGGGGGTTAGGGGGTTAGGGTTAGGGTTAGGGGTTTAGGGGTTTAGGGGGTTAGGGGTTTAGGGGTTAAGGTGTTAGGGGTTTAGGGGGTTAGGGGGTTAAGGGGTTAGGGTAGGGTTAGGGGTTAGGGGTTAGGGTTAGGGGTTAGGGGGTAGGGTTAGGGGTTTAGGGTTAGGGGTTAGGGGTTAGGGGTTAGGGGTTAGGGGTTAAGGGGGTTAGGGGTTAGGGGTTTAGGGGTTTAGGGGTTAGGGGTTAGGGTTTTAGGGTTAGGGGTTCGGGTTTGGGGTTAGTTAGGGGGTTAGGGTTTAGGGGTTGGGGTTAGGGGTTAGGGGTTAGGGGTAGGGTTGGGTTTAGGGTTTTAGGGGTTAGGGGTTAGGGGTTAGGGGTTTAGGGGTTAGTGGTTAGGGTTAGGGGTTATTTGGTTAGGGTTCGGGTTAGGGGTTAGGGGTTAGGGGTTTTAGGGGTTGGGTTAGGGGTTTTTAGGGGTTAGGGTTAGTTCGGGTTAGGGGTTAGGGTTTGGTTAGGGGGGTTGGGTTCGGGTTAGGGTTAGGGGTTTTTGGTTTTAGGGGTTAGGGGTTAGGGGGGGGTTAGGGGTTTTAGGGGTTTAGACACAGACTCAGCTGGGGGCAGAGAGCTTTTGTTCCTGGTTCTTCTCTACCAGGCGGGTTAGCTTCAGTGAACGCTGAGATTAGTTTCCTCCATTATTAATCTGTCCTGGAAACATTTGAATATCACCTCCAGCATTGTTGTGCTTATCTGCCCCCCCACACCTCCACCACCACCTCCACCCACACACATCCCTCTTTCTTCTGGAGGTGGGGGGGGGGGCACCAGTGTGCTCAGTGATGTATAATCACCTTGAAATTAATTAACTGTAACACAACAATGCCGGTGATAGCATCGTGCCGCTCCCCCCTTTGTCTGCCCCCCCCCCCCCCCCCCCCTTGTCTCCAGGTTGCTGAGGTAGCCGTCCTGGACGCCACCCAGCTGAAGCGCCTGCTATCTCAGCTGTGTGTGGGGGGTCTGGCCCAGTAATTAATCTCAATGAAGCTCGTAGCCGAGGAAGGTATGATGGCCTGGAATTGAATTACCACCCCCCCCCCCCCCCTCCTCCAGACCTCCCCCACCCCGCCGCCGCCGACTCCGTGGCTGGCGCGCACCAGCGCCTCGGCGGGAGGAAATGCGCCGCCTCCGTCCTCCAGGTTAATATGAGCCACCTGAGCCTGATCATCATCCAACCAGCGGGAGATAATGTCATAACATCCTGGTTTCTAGCGGAGCTTCTGTCATTAGCGGCGTTTTTCATTTAAAGCTCAGATGACGCTTTTATACGACCGCACACGTTACAAATGTGGGAACTTTCTCGCTTCTGTAAAGTTTCTGTGAGCTGCAGATGGAGCTGCTGTTTCCCTTCAGACCCTGAATCCATGTCTGGTTCTGGTTCTGGTTCTGAGTTTACCGCAGACCCGGACAGCCCGCTGTATTTAAAACAGCAGAAATTATCTCTAAATCTTTGGTCTGAACAGAACAAACCGATGCTCTTTAGCTGCTTGCTTTGTTTCATTTTTTAAACACTTCTAAGATCAGAACCCTCCGAGCAGACTGGACCTGTGATCCGGTCCTGAACCGGCTTCGTTATTCCACTAAAATCAGGAACAAACCTGCTGACGGATGCATGTTTTAGTGGAAACTCGTCAAAAAGAGAATAATGTTTGTACGCTCCAGTGGAAAATGTTTGACGGTAACTCCGTCGGCGTTGGAAATGATGGCTCCTCAGAGCCGCCGCGCCGTCACCGGACTGCGTCTCCTCCGTCGGATATTGACGACGGCCCTCATCCGTATTGATTTCTGGTTGCAAATACACTGTATTTCCACTTTAATTACTTGCATGGCTGCTTTCTGCAGAGACGGACATGAATGTGGCAGAAGCCAGTGAATCACAGCGGACCCGCTCATCTGGACCTGGACCTGGACCTGGACGTGGACCTGGACATGGACCTGGACATGGACCTGGACGTCTGGAGACGACGGTCTCCGAGCTCATCGTGGACCTTGATTCTAAGTTGAGAGGCTTCCTGGCCGTTAAATGTTCATGTTGACGTGTTTCTCAACCAGCTTTTGAAAGTTTAGTTTGAAGCAAACATAAAGTTCTCTCCTGGGTGGCGTGAAGACGTCTAACCCTGACCTTTGACCTGTTGGACAGTCCTGAGTCTTCCAGTCTCTGTCTCAGTGGATCGTCTCTTTCCTCGTCGACATGTTTCCGTGTCGCCCCAACCTTTCTGACTCGGCCCGTTGCATCCCATAATGATACAGCGGTCGCCAGGAGCAGCTCGGTGCTGCACGAGGCCGGCGCCGTAGATGTTCCGGAAGCTTCCAGGAGGAGCTCGTGCTCTCAGTTAGAGCGGGGGTCAGGGGTCAGGGGTCAGGGGTCAAAGGTCAGGGGTCAGGGGTGGAAACCTGCAGCTGATAACGTTCAACACGCATAAATAAGGTGAAACCAAGCCGTGTGTGTGTGGGGGGGGGGGGCGAGCGTGGCGGCGCACCTTCACCATCCATCACGGCGGTTTTAATCACACCTGCCCGGCCCGGCCGTCTCCCGGGGGGGCGGGGGGGGGGGCGGTTCCACCTGCCTGCCTCACTGGAGCTCAATTATCTGGCAGCTCTTTCCGTGTTTATTTATTTATCCCTAGTTCATGTACAGTATGCATGCACAAATTTACTCCTGGGGGGGAGGGGGGGGCTCAGCGGAGCGTGACGGCTAACCACACCAGCAGCAAAGAGGGGGGGGGTGGAGGGTGAAGGAAGTAGAAGAAGCAGATAGAGGTTGCTAAAGGTAGTTTTTCTTCTTCTTCTTTCTTGGAGGCAGATTTAAAGGTTGAGGTCTGTTTCCCAGCATCCTCTGGGGCGGTTCCTTCAGGCCGCGGTTTATCAGTTGAACCAGTAACAACCGGACTCAGACGGGGTTCTTTGTTAGCTTCCTCCTGGCAGCAGCAACGATGCAGAACAGCTACGTTCCTTCGTCCACCTGCAGTCAGGAGCAAAGGTCACTGAAAAAAACATCGAGCTTTTCCCTTATCGCTTATTTAACAAAGATCACGGCACAAAAATAAAGAATAAAAGGATAAATCACACGGGCAGCCGAAGCACCTCCAGGTGAGCGGGAGTCTGATAAAGCAGCTTTGCATGTTAAAACGCTGCCAAGAGGGAACGACGTGAGTTATGAAGCTTTTATTAATCTAGAAAAGAGTTAAAAAACCTTCTGGAGCGAGAAACATGATTCAGCGGTGGACGTCCTGGAGGTCTGAGTCTGTTCAAGTCCACGACGGCAGATCAGAAGAAGACTGAACCTGGAAGATCTCCAGGAGAAACAGTGACCATTGAAACTGCACCTGAACTAAGCACCAGGGTTGGAATAGTTCCATTAGTTAGTTCCTTTAGTTTTTAGTTAGTTATTTGGTCTCCGGTGGAAACAGTCCATTATAGGCCACGGTTACATGATGTTTTTTAATCCGGAATTAATTATTCTGAATTAAATAATTCCGAATTAAACTATTTTCCTTCGAGTTTACACTGAAATAGTAATTCCGAATTGAGGTTTACATGGAAAACACGTTTGATCAGCTTTATCCAACTCAGCTTAAGGTCTGGGGGTTGGGAAGGGTTCTGATTGGATGGGGGGGGCGGACGTCTTTACGTCTTTACGTATTTACATATACTGGAAGTAAACAAACTTAGCAACAACTCGGTTAGCAACAACATTCCACTTATTTTTGACCTGGGTGGCGTCTCTATCTGTGAAACCTCCTTCATTTAACCTGGACGCTACAACTTTGAAAAGCTCACAATTTTTATGTTTCCTGCCATCTGTTCTTTTAATTATTTCCAGTTCCTCCAAGCTGTTTATTAAATAAATCGTCTCTGCTCTTGAACACCGTTTACTGCGTGCCGCCATCTTGAAACTTTGTTTTGAAAACAAGCCCAGCGCGGAATATAAGCGTCATCGTGACAGACGGGCAAGGGAACTAGCATGCGCAGAAAGACCGAAATAATTTAAAGTGGAATGAGTGTAAACATGACCGCGGAATTATTTTATTCGGAATTAAAATCAGAATAAACCAGCCACTTACTTCGGAATTAACTTTAATTCTGAATTGAAGAGGAATTAAACTTTCCATGTAAACGCACGGACTGTTGCTGTTTTCTCCCGTTCCTTCCAAACACTGACTGGCCTGCAGCTGTAGCTTCTTTCCAGGGGGCTAGCTTAGGCTAGCTTATCCAGCTACTCTTGGTTAGCTTCTCTTTCCAGAGGGCTAGCTTAGGCTAACTTATCCAGCTAGTCTTGGTTAGCTTCTCTTTCCAGAGGGCTAGCTTAGGCTAGCTTATCCAGCTAGTCTTGGTTAGCCTTCTTTCCAGGGGGCTAGCTTAGGCTAGCTTATCCAGCTAGTCTTGGTTAGCTTCTCTTTCCAGGGGGCTATCTTAGGCTAGCTTATCCAGCTAGTCTTGGTTAGCCTTCTTTCCAGGGGGCCATCTTAGGCTACCTTATCCAGCTAGTCTTGGTTAGCCTTCTTTCCAGGGGGCTAGCTTAGGCTAGCTTATCCAGCTAGTCTTGGTTAGCTTCTCTTTCCAGGGGGCTAACTTAGTCTAGCTTATCCAGCTAGTCATGGTTAGCCTTCTTTCCAGGGGGCTAGCTTAGGCTAGCTTATCCAGCTAGTCTTGGTTAGCTTCTCTTTCCAGGGGGCTAGCTTAGGCTAGCTTATCCAGCTAGTCTTGGTTAGCCTTCTTTCCAGGGGGCTAGCTTAGGCTATCTTATCCAGCTAGTCTTGGTTAGCCTTCATTCCAGAGGGCTAGCTTAGGCTATCTTATCCAGCTAGTCTTGGTTAGCCTTCTTTCCAGGGGGCTAACTTAGGCTAGCTTATCCAGCTAGTCATGGTTAGCCTTCTTTCCAGGGGGCTAGCTTAGGCTAGTTTATCCAGCTAGTCTTGGTTAGCTTCTGTTTCCAGGGGGCTATCTTAGGCTATCTTATCCAGCTAGTCTTGGTTAGCCTTCTTTCCAGGGGGCTATCTTAGGCTAGCTTATCCAGCTAGTCTTGGTTAGTATTCCACACATTGTATCACCTGCTTCTACAACAAGACTTATTTTTTATCGTTAACAGTCATAGTCAAAGAAATCCCAAACAGGACTGAGACGCTTTCTACCAACTTTTGCCGCAGCCATCACTGATGATCACTTTTTTTTTTTGTTTGTTTTTGTGGTTGTTGTTGTACGGCGGAGCGAAGTTAATAGATTTCAAACGTTTATGAGAAAAAAAAAATTACAAACACGAAAACGAAGGACGTTCTTGACATTATTATAGTTAATTTTTGTTCATCTTATAAACACATAATACAGTTTCAGTTAGTTATCGTTTTTTTAAAAACTCTCCTTTTTATTTTATTTTAGTTAATGAAAATTTTTTTTTTTCAATTCTAGTTTTTGTTATTTCGTTCGTTTTCGTTAATGATAATAAACTTGCAAAGCAGCAGACGTCTGGAGCGATGCCCTCTGGACTGATGAGACCAGCTGCTGGACCTTCGTCTTCAGAACCATGGTAGCTGCTGGACCTTCAGAACCATGGTAGCTGCTGGACCTTCAGAACAGCTGCTGGACCTCAGACCAGCTGCTGGACTTAACCAGCTGCTGGACCTTCAGAACCATGGCTAGCTGCTGGACCTTCAGACCATGGTAGCTGCTGGACCTTTCGAACCAGCTGTCTTCAGAACTGGCAGCTGCTGGACCTTCAGAACCATGGTAGCTGCTGGACCTTCAGAACCATGGTAGCTGCTGGACCTTCACCATGGAGCTGCTGGACCTTCAGAACCATGGTAGCTGCTGGACCTTCAGAACCATGGTAGCTCCGGACCTTCACCATGGACCTTCAGAACATGGTAGCTGCTGACCTTCAGAACCATTCTAGCTGCTGGACCTTCAGAACCATGGTAGCTGCTGGACCTCAGAACCTCTGGAAACCATGGTAGCTGCTGGACGTCCTTCAGAACCATGGGTAGCTGCTGGACCTCAGCTGGACCTTCAGAACCATGGTAGCTGCTGGACCTTCAGAACCATGGTAGCTGCTGGACCTTCAGAACCATGGTAGCTGCTGGACCTTCAAACCATGGTAGCTGCTGGACCTTCAGAACCATGGTAGCTGCTGGACCTTCTGCTTCAGAACCATGGTAGCTGCTGGACCTTCAGAACCATGGTAGCTGCTGCTGGAACCATGGTTGCTGGACTTCAGAACCATGGTAGCTGCTGGACCTTCAGAACCATGGTAGCTGCTGGACCTTCGTCTTCAGAACCATGGTAGCTGCTGGACCTGGAGGTTAGGTTTAAGTCCATCATGGCAGCTGAAGTTTGCTCTTCATAAACAGTTAAACGCATCACTTCCTGTTTACAGTCCAGAGGAGTCAGCTGTAAAAGCTTCTGTGACTAGATGGCATTAGTGTTGTGTAATCAGCAGTCACGCCAACAAAACAGGCTTCATACGTGAACATGAAAACGTCAGAGTTACACTGAGAAAAAAGAAAAAGCTGAATCCGACAGAAAACAATGCAGGAAGAAGAAGCGGGAGGAAGTGAAGTGTTGAACACAGGCCTCTAACAAAGAGAACAGAGGGAGAAAAGAGCAACCAGCAGACAGGCGAAGGGTTTCTTTTTTGTTCACAGACTGGAAAACACGAGGGAGTTGTGGGTTTAGCGCCGAGGGAGAAGCAGGTAAAGGCTGCCTGGAAACTAATTAGAGGCCGTATCACAGCGGCGGCAGGTCTGAGCCTCTTTCGCTCTGCGGCGAGGTAAACAAAGCGCTCGGCGGCGTGTTGCTGTGACAGGCCAGATAAAGTGGTATTTACCTTTCTGTTGTTGCCTCCTTTCATGGCCCACGTATGTTTGCTGGCGTTTATTCCGCCGCTCAGCGTCAACACGGAGGCAGACATGGAGAGGAGGCAATTATGGACTCGGCTGAGGTGGAAACACGACGGCGGCGGGAGGAAAAGTGTCAGCGGAGGAAGACATCACAGCGTAAAGGCTTGTTTAGGTGGGACTGACAACACCTGAGGACGCCTGTAATGATCCCGCACCGTCACACGCTGCTAGCTGGTAACAGGAAGGATTCATCTCTGCGGCGCCTCGCTCTGGATCCAGACGAGCATCTGAAACGCTGATGTTCCTCCACGGTGGGAGGATCCATCCCAGATGTTCATGTCCACGCTGATACGTAGCCTGGTCCTCACCTGGTCCAGTGTCCTGCTGGAGACCCGTCACATTAATGAGGTAGCGCTTGGTGATGAGGTCACTGAGGTGTTCATTTGGTCTTCAGACTCCACAGACAGCAGCCTGATGGGACCTGGTGGCATCTGAGGGAGGTGGAGGGTCCAGAGGATCTACTGATGCCACTGCTAGACTGTCCAGGACTCACCAGAGGCTCTTTGTCCAGATCCTGAGGACCTGCAGACATCTGGGCAGCCAGATGTTCTGCTTGATCGGTGCGTCAGCCGTTGGTGAAGGTTCTTGATTGAGTTGGAGGTCTCAGGTGTGGAACTTCAGCGCCCCTGACCTCTGACCTCTGAGGTTCCTCCAGATCCGTTGGTGAAGGTTCTTGATTGAGTTGGAGGTCTCAGGTGTGGAGCTTTGACCTCTGACCTCTGAGGTTCCTCCGGATCCCTTCACTCCTTTGGTACTGGACAACGTAGAAGGACAAATATCCAGATCCTCCTTCGAGAAACTATTTTTTAAACTCTCATTTGTTGACTTGTTGAGAAGAAGGTCATTGTGTCCTCAGGGGCCACTGCTCTGAAGTTTTACACCACACGTGTCAAACACGAGGCCCGCGGGCCAAATGTGGCCCGCTGCATCATTTTATGTGGCCCTCGAGAGCTTCTGCATTATTGGCTTAAATTTTAAACCAATATTTTAAGACTTAAAATAAGCTTACGCTGCCTTAAAGCGCACATTGACAATAAACTCCATCTCCCATAATGCATTTCGTCGTCACCCACAACAATAACAGTATATAACCATGAGCAAGACGTCGAACTTTTAGAAAAACCTCTACAAATTAACCTCAACATGTCCAAGAAAAGAAAAAATTTGATGAACAAAGAAGGCAGTTTAATGAACGATGAGAAAACGAATACAAGTTTGTCTTTTGTGTTATGAGGCGGAGTCAGTAGTGAAAGAGTTTAATCTACGTCAGTGTTTTGACAGCAAACACGGAGCTAAGTATGCTAAATTTAGCCTGCAAGAAAAACAAACCATCACCTGTGCGAGAGCAGTTTTACAACCACAAACCCTGAGTTTAATATAATAATGAGTTAAATATTTGACACTTGAATACATAATAAATACATAAACTGTTATTTCACAAGGTGTAGTTTAATTTATTTTGATTTACATTGTATTTAGTTACATTCATGCTGTCAGTCTGGCCCTTGGAGGGCCACCATGATGGTTTAGACGTTTTCCTGCTCCACGCCAGATTCAAACGAAGGCATCGGCGTCGCGCTGTCATCAAGGTCCGCCCAGGTGTTTGATGATCCGGTCAGGTGTGTCGGAGCAGAGAACCAGTGGAGGATCGGAGCTGGAGAACGCTTTGGTGTTCAGCTTCCTCCGACGTCTCTGATCGTTTACTAATCTGGCAACGCGTCATGTTTCCTGTAGAGTTCATCCAGCTCAAGGTGTGATGATGAAACGACCAGCAGGTGACCTCACCTGGATGCTCTCTGAAGTCCTGGATGCTCTCTGAAGTCCTGGACGCTTGTTTTGTTGAGGCGGCGCTGCAGAGGTTCTGCACGTTCTCCTGAATGTGTGACGTGTACGTTTCACCTGTCAGCTCTGCGTTAATGAGTTAATTGCCGCGTCTTCGTCTTTCGTCCTGAAAGGACTGTCTGTCCTGTCTCTCCTGTCTCTCCTGTCTGTCCTGTCGGTGCGTCGTCTCTGCGACATCTGTCTCCCGTGTTTTCAGCTCGGGAGAATAGCGCTGTCAACCCTTCACATGGACCACGTCATGGCACCTTTCTCCTCCACAAAACAAAGGCCCTCCCGCAATTAACGACCCCCCCCCTCCTCGCCGCAGACAGCTCCCCTCCTTTATTTTTCCTTCCCCTGGTTTTGCTTCATTCCGACAATTTCCAGCAACTGTAGCAGACACCTTAAGTGGCGCTAAGTGATCAAAGAGGGGAGTGCATGCTGGATAACGCAATTAGGCCACCGCTGAGAGAGGAGAGTAACAAAGAGAGGGACTCTGAACAGATAATGGCTTGTAAACAGAAGACATTACTCTACACAGAGATTATTCAGATCCAGACCTGACACCGGATGCTCCCGGGTCTATTAGCGGAGTCGGACCCGGTGGGAGGAACGGGACTGGATCACTTTAGTTAGGAAATGGGAGAAAATGGCAGCTTTGTACCAAGAAGGCCATTCTCGAAGCTCCTCTAATTGCCAATATTCAAAACAAAACTGCAACAGCTGAAAGGAGATGTGAGGATGTCTCGTCAAAGAGAAACCCCCCCCTCCCCTCCCCAACCCCCCCACCCCCCACCCCCGTCCTTGTCACTGCCGTCCTTAACAGGAGACAGAAGAGGCTCCTCTCCCTCATCATGGAGATCCAAGAAAGCAGAGAAATACATGTGTGGCCGTGAAGCAGGGAAGTGGTGATTTCCTTCCTCCAACCCCCCCCCCCCCCCCCACCCCCACCCATCCAGTGCTAAATGACTCGGGTCAGACGGTCAAAACGTAATTATCACGGAGGACGACAGCGATCACCAGTCAGACTGCTTACCTGACATTAACCCCGGTCTGAACTAACAGGAGGCCCCCGCCGCCCCGACAGGAGGCCCCCGCCGCCCCGGGGAGCCTCATGCTAATTTGAAGCAGAGTTTGCAGTCGGGGGGGGGGGGGCTCGGCTGGGGTAATTGCGGAGATCTAATGGGATCAGTGCTGTGGGAGCTTTCTATACGTCTGCCGTCTGGCTGAGACCCACCACACCTGAGACTCACGGCTCGGCTGCGGTCGCGCTCAACCTCCAGGCTTTGAAGCTCGGCGGGCGCCGCGCGGCGCCACTGCTGGCACGGGTGAGGCGAGCGCATGTGTTGTGGTTTGAACTGCAGTCGACTGGGAGGACGGTGGGGCTGCATTCACAATCGCCCGGTATCTCGCAGATCTGATGCTTTTTGAGGACGGAAAGAAAGGACGACGCCGTCAGGATTAACCCCTAACTCGCCCAAACAGAAGCCACAAAATTAGAGTATGATTGTTTTTAAAGCTTCTGCAATGTCAGCAGATTTATTTCCATCCAGTGCTGCATTAATTTTTCTCCCAGATCTGTCATTGATGATGGTAGAGTCTGAGTCTCCAGCACATCCCAAAGATGCTCAATGGGGTTCAGGTTTGGACTCTGTGGTGGTGATGTCTCCTGGGCCCTGAACCGGTCTTTGAGCCCCATGAATCCTGGCATCGCCATCTTGAATATGGCCGTGTCATCAGGAAGAACAGATCCATAGATGGAATAACCTGGTCATTCAGTATATTCAGGTAGTCAGCTGACCTCATTCTCTGAGCTCATACTGTTGCTGAACCTGGACCTGACCAACCGCAGCAACCCCAGATCAGAACACTGCCCCCACAGGCTGGTACAGTAGGCGCTAGGCATGATGGGAGCATCACTCTGGAACAGGGTCAATCTGGACTCATCAGACCACATGACCTTCTTCCATTGATCCAGAGTCCAATCTTTATGCTCCCTAGCTCCTGGTTAGCGTCACTGATTAGTGGTTTTCTTCAGGCTACACAGCTGTTCAGTCCCAATCCCTGGAGTTCCCTTAGCATTGTGGGTGGAAATGCTCTTACTTTTCCTATTAAACAGCCCTGAGTTCTTCTGTTGTTTTTTCTTCCATTTGATCTCACCAAACTAATTCGACTTCTGGACTAAAACTAAACTTTCTAACCCCTTTGATCCAGTCGGTCTCCGGTTCTTCCATTGATCATCAGATCTGCTCCATGCGTTCACTGATGCTCCATTCTGATTGGTTACTGAGCTGCAGCTCCATCTAGTGGAGCAGATGTGTAACTTCAATAGAAAAGTCGAGACCTCGATTATCAGACGACCCCGATTTTAGTGAATATGATTTCTAGAATAAAATATCGTCCAATATTCGAGCCAATACGGTATTTGTATTCTGCTTATAAAATATTTGGCTGCTTTCACATTCAAGTCCAGAGAAAACTCGTACACATTATCATTCCTCTCCTGTGTTAAAATGACTGGATTACATAAATTGAAGTGAGCGGCACCGAAAGGCCCCGACCCTCTTGTAGCACAGATCACCTCTACACTTGATTCCAGCTCATTGTGTCAGTGCGAGGAGAAGAAAGGTCCGGCGAAGCAGCCTGCTGGTCATCTTTAATTCATGCCATTAAATATGCAGGAGAAGCCCTCCTTGTACCAGCTGTTAGACTCTGTTAGTAAGCCATAATTCAGGAGTTCAAATCCCAGCAAATTGAGGGCGAGGTCGGACAGAGCGCCGGCCGAAGAGGCATTATCCTCCAGCTGAGAGGCAGGTTCAGTCAGGTGCAGCGCGGAGGCGAAGCTCGTTAATCCTCACGGCTGGAGAGAGATAAAGCGGCGCTCTGCTCTTCTAAGTACATGAACATGTGAGGAAGCTGGGCAGCGACTTAAAGGAGGACACGGTGGCACACGGGGATGAGCAGTGTTATTTCTCAGTTTCAAAGAGCTCATCAGGAGCTGGTACAGATGTGTCCATCACCTCTGTTACTGCTGTTACTGCTGTTACTGCTGTTACTGCGGTTATTGCTGTTACTGCTATTACTGCTATTACTGCTGTCCCTGTTACTGCTGTTATCTCTGTCACTGTTACAGCTGTTACTGCTGTTACCGCTGTCACTGCTGTCACTGCTGTTACTGCTGTAACTGCTATTACTGTTACTGCTGTCACTGTTACTGCTGTTACTGCTATTACTGCTATTATTGCTGTCCCTGTTACTGCTGTTACCACTGCTGCTGCTGTTAGCGCTTTAACAGCTGTCACTGTTACTGCTGTTACCGCTGTCAGTGTTACTGCTGTCACTGTGGTTACCGCTGCTACTGCTGTTACTGCTGTTACCGCTGCCACTGTTACTGCTGCTACTGCTGTTACTATTACTGCTGTTACTGCTGTCACTGTTACTGCTGTTACTGCTGTCACTGTCACTGCTGTTACTGCTGTCACTGCTACTGCTGTTACCGCTTTCACTGTTACTGCTGCTACTGCTGTTACTGCAGTTACTGCTGTTACCGCTGTCACTGTTACTGCTGTTACTGTTGTTACCGCTGCTACTGCTGTTACTGCAGTTACTGCTGTTACCGTTGCCACTGTTACTGCTGCTACTGCTGTTACCGCTGTTACCCCTGCTACCGCTGTTACCGCTGTCACAGCTGTCACAGCTGTCACTGTTACTGCTATTACCGCTGTCACTGTTACCGCTGTTACTGCTATTACCGCTGCTACTGCTGTTACCGTTGTCACAGCTGTCACTGTTACTGCTGTTACCGCTGCCACTGTTACTGCTGTTACCGCTGTCACTGTTACTGGTATTACCGCTGTCACTGTTACCGCTGTCACTGTTACTGCTATTACCTCTGTCACTGTTACAGCTGTCACTGTTACTGCTGTCACTGCTGTTACCGTCGTCACTGTTACTGCTGTTACTGCTGTTACTGCTGTTACTGTTACTGCTATTACCTCTGTCACTGTTACAGCTGTCACTGTTACTGTTACTGTCACTGTTACTGCTGTACTGTACTGCTGCTGTACTGCTGTTACTGCTGTCACTGCTGTATTACCTCTGTCACTGTTACAGCTGTCACTGTTACTGCTGTACTACTGCTGTTACCGCTGTCACTGGTTACTGCTGTTACCGCTGTCACTGTTACTGCTGTCACTGTTACTGCTGTCACTGCTGTTACCACTGTCACTGTTACTGCTATTACCGCTGTCACTGTTACTGCTGTCACTGTTACTGCTGTCACTGCTGTTACCGCTGTCACTGTTACTGCTATTACCTCTGTCACTGTTACAGCTGTCACTGTTACTGCTGTCACTGCTGTTACCGCTGTCACTGTTACTGCTGCTGGTGCTGTTACCGCTGTCACTGTTACTGCTGTTACCGCTGTCACTGTTACCGCTGTCACTGTTACTGCTGTTACCGCTGCTGCTGCTGTTACCGCTGCTACTGCTGTTACCGCCGTTACTGCTGTCACTGTTACTGCTGTTACCACTGTCACTGTTACCGCTGTCACTGTTACTGCTGTCACTGTTGTTACCGCTGTTATTGCTGTTACTGCTGTTACCGATATATATTTGTTGATAGAGCTGTTAAAAAATATAAATAGTGCTTCATTAAAAATAAATAATTGTATTAATGTCAAACTATGCGTTATTGAAAGGTGTCTCTCTCTCTCTGTGTAGGCTGGTTTTATGTTTCTGGATCAGTTCTTGATCCAGATTCTGAAGCCGTGGAGGTTCGGTGGTGAACCAGGAAGGATGAGCGACTCAGATGGAGCGGTGGACGGTCTGGACAACCGTCGGGTCCACCCAGAGGAGCTTCAGACATCATCTCACTTCACAGGTGATCCAGGTGAGAACACAACTCATAAATCTACCTGGTCGTGACCAGATGAACAGAACATTACAGACATAAAAAACAGAACTGGTTTCCAGTGGAGCGGTCCTCCATCTTTACTGGCTCCAGTTTAGATCTGGTGGACGTTCAAGGGTTTGAAACAAGATCAGATTACTAAGTTTAATATTTCCTGACTAATTAAAAAACACATTCAAGGTCATTTTAGCGTGCAGATGGACTCGATGAGTAAATCAGAATATAAACATGATAAATAATCTCATCCTAGCAGAGCTGGGATTTTCAGATCTCGGCCAGAACAGTTTTCAGCGCATGTCGTCGGTATTTGCTGTAATTTGGCCAAAGCATGTCGCTGACTCTTCATTAACGCCTCGGGAAACTGCCAATTATTCAAAACAGGCCTGATACGTCTCCTTTAATACAAGAACGGCTCTCATGGTTTAAACCTGACTGTTACGGCAGGTGGAATAAAAACAGCCGTTTCTCTCCTGATGCTTTAAAAGGTCTCCAGGAAGTAAATCCCTGTAATATTCCATCACGTTTAATGTTTAAAGTTGTTGTGTCGGTGCATGTGTGAACATGTGGATGTCTGCAGGTGTGGATGTCGGCAGGTGTGAATGTCTGCAGGTGTGACTGTCTGCAGGTGTGTGTGCAGAACTATCTGGCCATGAAACAGCACCTCATTGACGCAGCGCATTTGCATGAATAAAGCATGAATGTGGGGTTATATAATCACGCACACGCGTGTCCGCGGAGGGAAACGGCTCCTTCAATGACGCTCTGATTAAACTTCCCTTTTACCGTTTTGAAAATGCACAGGAACCTTCTCTTGGCAGGTTGCCTCCTGCAGCCGCTCGCTGCCAAGCTCTTTGAAACCCAATCAGCTTCCAGCTCTCAGATCACTTTCCTCTTCTCTTCCTCCCGCCGGCTGGTGAAAATACGTGAAAGAAGGCCGGCGGTCGGTCATCTGGCGTCGGATCAACGCCGGCCGAGTCCAGCAGACACCTGTTCGGGACCCTGCAAGGTGCAGCACGCTGCAAAAAGTTTCCATTCATGCTCACGTGCCCGCTGCAAAAAGATTCCTTTCAGGTGTGATTTGTGTCGTGTGTGTCGTTAGTTCCTTCACGTGTTAAGTGACAGCATGCATTCACACGAGAACCGCCTCTTCGAACGTGGTAAATGAATTAAACCAGAGTTAGAAATTAAAAACTGTCGTACTGCCTGACTGGAAAATATGGAAGTATTTCTGTGCCACCTGAGTTTGAATATGAATTTTTAAGATTGAAAATTTTCAGCATCAAAATCAGACTTTGAATTTAAAAAAACATCAGATTTCTAGCACTGAATTTTTTTTTGCCTCGGAATTTTATTTTGTTAAAATAAATTCAGTGTTAAAAAAATTGTTGTCTTAAAATATTGAGTTTTTCAAAATTCAACACACAAAAAATTCAACAACACCCCAAAAAATTCAGTTTTAAAAAAAAAATCAACATCTCAAAAAAATTCAGTGTAAAAAAAATTCAATTTCTAAAAAAAAATCAGTGTAAAAAAATTCAACCTCAAAAAATTCAGTGTAAAAAAATTCAACCTCAAAAAATTTAGTGTAAAAAGAACCAGACTCAACATCCGGGTCACCAGGGAGAAGCAATCGATCCCTGTCTCAATTCAGCCAACGTCCAGCCAATCACGTTACGCTCCATTGGTCATGTGACACCCACCCAGATAGTAAGACGGACCGGTCGGCCATGGCAGCAAACTCAGGTGATGGTGCTGCGGTGAGTCTGTTTACTTTATTTGCTGTTAAACATTTAAAATAGATTTATTAAATGATATTACTCAACACGTTGCACATTAACCGGATTTATTGATCAATATCTACAATAAACTTTTAATGAGGTGGCGTTCGTGAAAACTAGTTAATGGTATGCGAGCTAGGCTACTTTAGGTTCTGAACAGGTTCTGAAGCAGCGACTATGACTACTGACAGTACATTAAACCATGATAGTTTTTCTATACTTCTTCCTACTAAAATGAAATGAAACATAGTTAATTTCTGAGTATTTATTTCTTGGACTGCGCACTCCTTAAACAACTGTGATAGACCACCGTGGCCAGCTGCGTCCCAGAATTACTATGTTTCCATTCGCTTGTCTATTTTTCCTCAGTAGTTATTGTTTTCATACAGGCTGGGGTTGTCACGAGAACCGATACTTCAGTTACCGTCTTACTATCTGGGTGGGTGTCACATGACCAATGGAGCGTAACGTGATTGGCTGGACGTTGGCTGAATTGAGACAGGGATCGATTGCTTCTCCCTGGTGACCCGGATGTTGAGTCTGGTTCTTTTTACACTGAATTTTTTGAGGTTGAATTTTTTTACACTGATTTTTTTTTTTTAGAAATTGAATTTTTTGAGGTAGAATTTTTTTTTTTTACACTGAATTTTTTGAGGTTGAATTTTTTTACACTGATTTTTTTTTTTTTAGAAATTGAATTTTTTGAGGTAGAATTTTTTTGAGATGTTGATTTTTTTTTTTTTACACTGAATTTTTTGGGGTGTTGAATTTCTTTGCGTGTTGAATTTTGAAAAACTGAATATTTTAAGACAACAATTTTTTTTCAAACACTGAATTATTTTAACAAAATAAAATTCAGAGGCAAAAAAAAAATTCAGTGCTAGAAATCTGTTGTTTTTTAAAATTCAAAGTCTGATTTTGATGCTGAAAAATTTTCAATCTTAAATATTTGTATTCAAACTCAGGTGGCACAGAAATACTTCCATAGGAAAACAATAAAGTAGCAGCAGGACGGAGAACAGATCTACCTGCAGTGATGATGTCACGGGTAGTCGGAGATGTTCTTTACCAGAATCTGACCAGAATCTATTATCGGCTGTGGTTCCTGAGATGTGGAACCCAGAACAGCTAGAAGGTCGGCGGATCGATCCCCAGCTCCGTCATACGTCTGTAATGGATCATCCCTGGATTCATGGAGACCTGATCTGCTCGAGGAAAACTGAGAGAACCTTGCTTGTTTGCTTTCTTTCATATCAAATAAAACCAGTTTTAAATGTTGACGCCTGGAAAACCTCCGTTGTTTCTGCTTGAATGTTCAAACGTCTCAGAACCAGCAGGAGACTCAGTTTTAGCGGTAAAACGGCGAGATGTTAAAGGAGCTGGGAGGCCTCGTTCAAAACACGAGAAACAATGAAAGAAAAGCGTGATTTGTGTGCGATGGAGCCGAACCAGAAAAGGATAGACAGAGCGAGGAAAAGAGATACGAGTAGTCTGGATGAGCGGTGGAATTAGAGAAGGAGCTTATCCCAACGTGGGTATAAACACGTTTAAGCCCGGCGCTCCATTTCAACCCCAGAAACCTTCCGTCCAATCCATCAAAGCTCGGCTCCCACCGACATAAAACCTCCCTCTCTGCCTGTGTTTGTCTTCCTAATTAATTACTTCACATGCCACAGTATGTTTCTCAAATGATAGATGATGGAAAATTATAGCGGCGGTGTCCCGGGCACAGCCGGCGGTAGATTTGTGCCGTCAGCTCCCAGCCTGCATTACCTGAGTAGATCTGGCAGAGCGCCGGAGCGCCGGAGCGCCGGAGCGCTCACACACGACAGATTTCATGTTTGGCGTGTAAGAGGCTTTTTAAAAAAAAAATGTTTCTAATGCCGGATTTAGTAGGTAAGCACAATCTGTCACGTTCACCTATGTGATATCATCCAGCGAGGACACGAGGACATGAGGACACAGAGGACACAGAGCGCTGCAGGTCCTCCTGCTGGAGGAGACATCAGAACATCTGTATTATTCTGAAACATCTGTCCTGCTTTTTAGAGATAAAATATGAATAGTTCATTTCTTTTAAATTAGGAGAAGTTCGGAGGAAAAATCCAAAAGAGGAAAAAAAGACATTTTCTTTTTCTGTTTTACGTTATATCCATTGAGACATCGTTTTAAATTAGGAGCTAAATATTATCACAATATTATCACAATATCGCGATATCGCAATATATTGTGATATTCTACCCAGTTAATATCAAAATTAAAATTGGAGAAGAAATATCAAGTTCATCAGATGATATTAATCATTCAGAGGACAAATTGAGTCAAAACTATTTGTTTCAAAACAACCTATTTACCGTATTTTCCGGATTATAAGCCGCTACTTTTGTCCCGCGCTTTAAACCAATGAGGCTTTTCTATGAATGTTTCTTCAGCCCTCAGGGGGCGCTCTAGCAGGAAGTGCAAAAACCAAAAAACAAACCCAGTAGTTAAAGGCTATTCTGTTTTAGTTCAGTAGCCTGTGTTGGCTATGCTACGCTACATTCATTTAGCATCAATACCTGTTATTATTGGACAAACTGATTAATCCAGGTGTGTCTGACCATTGTAGCTACTCAGACACACCTGGATTTATCAGTTTGTCGGTTCCTCAGTGGATTTCAGGGTTCTGAGTGGACCCGCCGCAGAGGTAAGGTTTTAATCACAGATGTGGACCGGACGCAGTGTGGAGCCAGCAGGTCCGTGATCCGGCTCCAAAGAGGATCCGGTACTGAGTGCAAGTGGACCAGGATGATACGGGTCCGTTTCACGGGTCCGTTCCAGATGTCTTTGCTGTGTGGGGGGGTTTCAGTACACAGGAGGAGGAAAAATAAAGCACCTTGGTTTTAGTGTTCAGGAGGAAAATGAATAAAACCATCCATGACTCAGCACTTTTACTGTCGTGTTACAGGTTCTGTTCAGAAACAGTTCAGGTTTGTGAATAAACACTGATGGTTTTAATGTAAATATCTTATTTCTCAGCCTGGATACCGGCGGCTTATATGTGACAAAATATATATTTAGTTTATATTTTAATGGGTGCGGCTTATATGTGACAAAATATATATTTAGTTTATATTTTAATGGGTGCGGCTTATATTCAGGTGCGCTTTATAGTCCGGAAATATGGTATTGTTTATTAATAATGTTTTAACACACTTAAGTGAATGAATGAATTTTCCTAAAAATCGATATTAGGAGCTGAAAAATCAATATTATATCGGAAGGCCGAAAATCGCGATATATTGCCAAATCGATTTTTTTTTTCACTGAACATTTGACATCAGAAGAATCCACCTGCGTCTCGAGGGTCTCTCTTGAGGACAGTAACGTCCAGTTGAACTCTTGAGAAGACGAGGAGAATTTAAAGGAAGCTGCTAGTGTTAAACATGAAACGACCCATATCAGCCGGAGGACACTTGTCTAACGTGTCTCTGTGACGGTCCAGACCTTGATCCAGACCCAGATGAACCAGTGATGGTGGACCAGTAGCTCCCCCTCCCCAGTAACAGCCGTAAACAGACCGGCAGGATCCCGGTCTCGTTCATTTTTCATCACTCGTACCGCCTCGGGCCCGGTTCTTCATACAAATCCAGGCCTTTGATTCGCACTGGTGTCCGGTTTTAATAATGCAGGCCTGTTCGCGGGTGGTGCCTCCGCCCGGGGGGGCCGTCTCCCCCCCACCCCTCCTCCAGAGGAAGGCCGCCTCCTCGCGGCGGCGTGGAAACGGCCGGGGCCGGACAGGAAGCGGGTCGGGCCGGGAGGACCGTGAGCCGTGGGGGTGTGAGAGGCAGGAAATGAGCGGGGTGGGGGGGTGTGGGGGGGATCTGCTCGTCTTCTTCACGCTGGAAGCACAAAGGAGCAGATTAACCAGTAAAGTTTATCAGGACGAAGCTCCTTTAATCTCTCACATCTGAACCGGTTCCTCTCCTCGGTCCACATTTCCTCCTAAAACACTGAAACGAAACTGAAAAAAACAGACACATCATAAAAAATTAATTACCCCCCAACCCCCTCCCCCGACTCATTTCCATAAGATTCCTTTAAAAAAAAAAATGTAAAATTCATTTAAAGTAAGTGGTGACGTTGTCTTTGAAGATCAGGACGACTAACGCGGATCAAAGGCCCGGTTCTGTACGGATGAGGGCCTCATTAGCATAATGAAATTAACTCGGAGACAAGAATCTCTAATAGGTGCAACAAAAAAAACGCATTAACAATATTTAAGGGAAGTGCTGTTTGTGCTTGTAATACCACAATTATGGAACTTGTTTTCAATTAACGCTTTGTTGATTAACTTCTTTCACACTGTTTTCATTTCCAGTCTTCATTTTTACTTTCTTTTTGACTCATTTTTCGTTTCAACTTGACGTGCTGCTGATCCTTTTCCTGCATTGTTTTTTTTCTAAATCAGGCCATGAAATCGCTCTGGATTTGCATATTCACAGCGATAATTGCAAAGCTGGCAGATAGTGGAGTTATAATTACAAACTAATGACTGCAAAATGATTTAGTTTTCTGTTTCTGAGCCGCACCTCTAACGGCTGCGGCAGGTTAACGGGTTCATCAGGTGATTATTAACGGTGACGGTGCTGTTGGACGTCTCAGCGCGTCTCCACATCCTACCTGAAACCTGCTCTGATCACCTGCAGCTGCAAACTCACCTGAGAACAGAAGCATTTTACTACGTTGACAACAGGATGTTTTATTACAGGAAGCGTTTGTTGGAGAGAACGACCTGCGCTTCATTTTGATTTTATATATTTATAATGTTGTTTTGAGTGACTGATTCATGTTCATCTTTAAAACACTGAAGAGTCTCAAACCAGAAACCTGTTGTAGAAACGTGAAACTAGCGGCTGTTAAATGTCAGAAACTCATCAATATGTTCATCAGAGATCAGAGTCCAGCAGTTTTAGACGTTCTCAACGTCATCCAGGTGAGCTGAACGTCATCCAGGTGAGCTGAACGTCATCCAGGTGAGCTGAACGTCATCCAGGTGAGCTGAACGTCATCCAGGTGAGCTGAACGTCATCCAGGTGAGCTGAATGTCATCCAGGAATGAGGTGAGCTGAACGTCATCCAGTGAGTGACGTCACAGTGACGACCTGAGAGAGCGTCCGTGTTGGAGGAGAGGAAGTTCCTGTCTGAGATTAGAAATGTTTTAGTCATGAAGTCAACAAGTTACCTGGTGTTTGTAGAAATATCTGAGAAAGAAGCAGGTGGAACCAGGAACCCACCTGCTCCTCCTGCAGCAGGTGGAACCAGGAACCCACCTGCTCCTCCTGCAGCAGGTGGAACCAGGAACCCACCTGCTCCTACAGCAGCAGGTGGAACCAGGAACCCACCTGCTCCTACAGCAGCAGGTGGAACCAGGAACCCACCTGCTCCAGCAGCAGCAGCAGGTTGATGAAGATGTTTGTCTTTGGTTCAATCCAGAATATAATCATTAAATGTTCTTAGCTGGTTGGAGCGAGAAGATGGAGGTGTGTTGTTGGCTTTGTTTAGTTTATTATTTGTTGTGGTTGTAACGAAGGAAAATTTTGGATATTTTTGGTCAATTTTTAAACTTTTTCTTCAAACAATTGTAATTATTATTATTATTTTTGTTTTGCATTTATCACTCCTGTCAAATTTTCATTTTTATGAATTTTTTTTTTTTTTATGATTTATTGTGTATTGTTCTGGAGATAAATGTACAAACATCTGTCCCCCAAAGACTAGAAATATGTCACATAAGAGGATGGAGGAGAGGACAGATGAGGATGGAGGAGAGGACAGATAAGGGTGGAGGAAACAGGATGGAGGAGAGGACAAAAGAAGGATGGAGGAGAGGACAGATGAAGAGGAGGATGAGAGAGGCAGAGAGAGGAAAGGAGGACGAGGACAGATGAGGGGAGAGGTGAAAGGAAGAAGAGGAGGGTGGGGATGGAGGAGGAAAGGGTGGAGGACAGAGGAAGAGGAGGATGGAGAGAGGACAAAAGAAGGATGGAGGAAGAGGAAGAGGATAGAGGAGAGGACATTGAGGATGGAGGGAGGCCGAGGAAAGATGAAGATTGAGGGGATGAGGGTGGAGGAGAGGGGATGGAGGATGGAGGAAAGGAGGAGGGAGGACAATTGAGGATGGAGGAGAGGACAGATGCAGATGGAGGAGAGGACAGAGGAGGATGGAGAAGAGGACAAAAGAAGGATGGAGGAGAGGACAGATGCAGATAGAGGAGAGGACAATTGAGGATGGAGGAGAGGACAGATGAGGGTGGAGGAGAGGACAGATGAGGATGGAGGAGAGGACAGATGCAGATGGAGGAGAGATGAGGAGGAGGAGGAGGATGAGAAGAGGAAAAAGAAGGATGGAGGAGAGAGGACAGATGCAGATAGAGGAGAGGACAATTGAGGATGGAGGAGAGGACAGATAAGGGTGGAGGAGAGGACAGATGCAGATGGAGGAGAGGACAGATAAAGATGGAGGAGAGGACAGATGCAGATAGAGGAGAGGACAGATGCAGATGGAGAAGAGGACAATTGAGGATGGAGGAGAGGACAGATGCAGATGGAGGAGAGGACAGATGAGGGTGGAGGAGAGGACAACTGAGGATGGAGGAGAGGACAATTGAGGATGGAGGAGAGGACAATTGAGGATGGAGGAGAGGACAGATGAGGATGGAGGAGAGGACAGGAGAGGATGGGGATGGAGAGGAGAGGAGGAGATGAGGATGGAGGAGGAGGAGGAGAGGAGAGAGGAGAGGACCAGATGAGGATGGAGGAGAGGACAGATGAGGGGGAGGAGGACGAGGCAGATAAAGATGGTAAATAAAAGACAACAACTGTCCCCAGGTTGTTTCCTGAGTGAAATGTGGGCGGAGCTTTGAGGACCAGACTGTCATCACAATAATATCAGTAACTTTGTTCAGATAAACAGTTGTCTTGTTGTTTACTCTCTAATCTGTCCAGCAGTCCCCCCCCCCCCCCCCCCCCCCCCACCCCCCCCCCCCCCCCCCCCCCCCGACAGAGAAAGGGACACTGTCCTCTTTGGACCTGCCGCTAATTATAATAAATTACAAGAGTGCAGCGCTGTTGTTATCTGTGGTTAGTTAACGGCACCTCCCTCCGCTCAGGGAACCGAGGATTCTGGGAGATGGGGGGGGGGGGACAGCGACGAGGTTCCAGTGACCCAGATTTAGTCTCAGAACATAAATAAATTATCACACACATACATGTAACCATCAACACAGCCAGAACATTTCTGGAGTGTCTTTGGATAACCACAAACCGGTCCAGAAGGTTCTGTAGCTGAGAGGACTGAAGCAGAACCAGAACCAGCGCCACAGAAGGACTGAAGCAGGAACAGAACCAGCGCCACAGAAGGACTGAAGCAGGAACAGAACCGGCGCCACAGAAGGACTGAAGCAGGAACAGAACCGGCGCCACAGAAGGACTGAAGCAGGAACAGAACCGGCGCCACAGAAGGACTGAAGCAGGAACAGAACCGGCGCCACAGAAGGACTGAAGCAGGAACAGAACCAGCGCCACAAAGGACTGAAGGCAGAACCAGGACAGAAACCTGAAGCGCCACCAAAGGACTGAAGCAGGAACAGAACCAGCGCCACAGAAGGACTGAAGAAGGAACAGAACCAGCGCCACAGAAGGACTGAAGCAGGAACAGAACCAGCGCCACAGAAGGACTGAAGCAGGAACAGAACCAGCGCCACAGAAGGACTGAAGCAGGAACAGAACACGACGAAGCAGGAACAGACCAGCGCCACAGGAACTGAAGCAAGGAGGAACAGAACCGGCGCCACAGAAGGAAGCAGGAACAGAACCAGCGCACAGAAGGAATGAAGCAGGAACAGAACCGGCGCCACAGAAAGGACTGAAGCAGGAACAGAAAACCGCGCCACAAAAGGGACTGAAGCAGAAGAACAGAACCACCGCACAAAGGACTGGAGCAGGAAACAGAACCAGACAGAAGGACTGAAGCAGGAAAAAAACCAGCGCCACAGAAAGGACTGAAGCAGGAACAGAACCACCAGGCGCCACACTGAAGCAGGAACAGGCCACAGAAGGATGAAGCAGGAACAGAACACAAACAGAAGGACAGGAAACAGAAACCAGAGCACCACAGAAGGACTGATGAAGCAGAACAGAGCGCCACAGAAGCCAGCAGCCACAGAAGGACTGAAGCAGGAACAGAACCAGCGAACCACAGAAGACAGCAGACCACAGCAGGACTGACCAGCCACAGAAGGAAACAGAACAGAACAGCGCCACAGAAGGACTGAAGCAGGAACAGGAAGAACCAGCACCACAGAAGGACTGAGCAGGAACAGCACAGAACAGGAACAGCGCCACAGAAGGACTGAAGCAGGAACAGAACCAGCACCACAGAAGGACTGAAGCAGGAACAGAACCAGCGCCACAGAAGGACTGAAGCAGGAACAGAACCAGCGCCACAGAAGGACTGAAGAAGGACAGGAACAGAACAGCCACAGAAGGACTGAAGAAGGAACAGAACCAGCGCCACAGAAGGATGAGAGAAGGACTGAACCGGAACACAGAAGGACTGAAGCAGGAACAGAACCAGCGCCACAGAAGGACTGAAGAAGGAACAGAACCAGCACCATCACAGGATTCACTAATGAAGTAATAAACGTTGTAATTTCCTCCAGACTCCTGTGAAAACATGTTAATCTGTTAGATTTCCTGAGAAAATAAAGGTGCTTGTAATAACGTTATTCCAGAAAGGTGCTGCAGCTGCTCCGCCTCTAATCTGACACCAGGAAGTGATCCTCTCTATTCACGCCGCGTTTGTTTGGAGAACAACTTGAGCAAACGGCGCTCTGGTCCGAAAACAACCTCATAGAGGAGAGGAACCTGAGGCTGCAGCGGCGACGGCGTTCCCAGCAGAACCGTCATGGCGGCGTCTTTAGGAGTGTTCTCTGGCGACCGCCGTGACACCGCCATTCCCAGTGTTTCCAGCAGGCCCGTCATGGCGGCGTCTTTAAGAGCGTTCTCTGGCGACCGCCGTGACACCGCCATTCCCAGTGTTTCCAGCAGACCCGTCCGTCATGGCGGCGTCTTTAAGAGCGTTCTCTGGCGACCGCCGTGACACCGCCATTCCCAGTGTTTCCAGCAGGCCCGTCCGTCATGGCGGCGTCTTTAGGAGTGTTCTCTGGCGACCGCCGTGACACCGCCATTCCCAGTGTTTCCAGCAGAACCGTCATGGCGGCGTCTTTAAGAGCGTTCTCTGGCGACCGCCGTGACACCGCCATTCCCAGTGTTTCCAGCAGAACCGTCATGGCGGCGTCTTTAAGAGCGTTCTCTGGCGACCGCCGTGACACCGCCATTCCCAGTGTTTCCAGCAGGCCCCGTCCGTCATGGCGGCGTCTTTAAGAGCGTTCTCTGGCGACCGCCGTGACAACCGCCATTCCCAGTGTTTCCAGTGGCCCGAACCGTCATGGCGGCGTCTTTAAGAGCGTTCTCTGGCGACCGCCGTGACACCGCCATTCCCAGTGTTTCCAGCAGGCCCGTCCGTCATGGCGGCGTCTTTAAGAGCGTTCTCTGGCGACCGCCGTGACACCGCCATTCCCAGTGTTTCCAGCAGGCCCGTCCGTCATGGCGGCGTCTTTAAGAGCGTTCTCTGGCGACCGCCGTGACACCGCCATTCCCAGTGTTTCCAGCAGAACCGTCATGGCGGCGTCTTTAAGAGCGTTCTCTGGCGACCGCCGTGACACCGCCATTCCCAGTGTTTTCCAGCAGGCCCGTCCGTCATGGCGGCGTCTTTAAGAGCGTTCTCTGGCGACCGCCGTGACAACCGCCATTCCCAGTGTTTCCAGCAGGCCCGTCCGTCATGGCGGCGTCTTTAAGAGCGTTCTCTGGCGACCGCCGTGACTCCGCCATTCCCAGTGTTTCCAGCAGAACCGTCATGGCGGCGTCTTTAAGAGTGTTCTCTGGCGACCGCCGTGACACCGCCATTCCCAGTGTTTCCAGCAGAACCGTCATGGCGGCGTCTTTAAGAGCTTTCTCTGGCGACCGCCGTGACACCCGCCATTCCCAGTGTTTCCAGTGGGCCCGTCCGTCATGGCGGCGTCTTTAGGAGCGTTCTCTGGCGACCGCCGTGACACCGCCATTCCCAGTGTTTCCAGCAGGCCCGTCCGTCATGGCGGCGTCTTTAAGAGCGTTCTCTGGCGACCGCCGTGACACCGCCATTCCCAGTGTTTCCAGCATCCGTCCGTCATGGCGGCGTCTTTAAGAGCGTTCTCTGGCGACCGCCGTGACACCGCCATTCCCAGTGTTTCCAGCAGGCCCGTCCGTCATGGCGGCGTCTTTAAGAGCGTTCTCTGGCGACCGCCGTGACACCGCCATTCCCAGTGTTTCCAGCCCGTCCGTCATGGCGGCGTCTTTAAGAGCGTTCTCTGGCGACCGCCGTGACACCGCCATTCCCAGTGTTTCCAGCAGCCCGTCGTCATGGCGGCGTCTTTAAGAGCGTTCTCTGGCGACCGCCGTGACACCGCCATTCCCAGTGTTTCCAGCAGGCCGTCCGTCATGGCGGCGTCTTTAAGAGCGTTCTCTGGCGACCGCCGTGACACCGCCATTCCCAGTGTTTTCCAGCAGGCCCGTCCGTCATGGCGGCGTCTTTAAGAGCGTTCTCTGGCGACCGCCGTGACACCGCCATTCCCAGTGTTTCCAGCAGGAACCGTCATGGCGGCGTCTTTAAGAGCGTTCTCTGGCGACCGCCGTGACAAACACCGCCATTCCCAGTGTTTCCAGCAGGCCGTCCGTCATGGCGGCGTCTTTAAGAGCGTTCTCTGGCGACCGCCGTGACACCGCCATTCCCAGTGTTTCCAGCAGGCCCGTCCGTCATGGCGGCGTCTTTAAGAGCGTTCTCTGGCGACCGCCGTGACACCGCCATTCCCAGTGTTTCCAGCAGGCCCGTCCGTCATGGCGGCGTCTTTAAGAGCGTTCTCTGGCGACCGCCGTGACACCGCCATTCCCAGTGTTTCCAGCAGGCCCGTCCGTCATGGCGGCGTCTTTAAGAGCGCTCTCTGGCGACCGCCGTGACACACCGCCATTCCCAGTGTTTCCAGCAGGCCCGTCCGTCATGGCGGCGTCTTTAAGAGCGTTCTCTGGCGACCGCCGTGACACCGCCATTCCCAGTGTTTTCCAGCAGGCCCGTCCGTCATGGCGGCGTCTTTAAGAGCGTTCTCTGGCGACCGCCGTGACACCGCCATTCCCAGTGTTTCCAGCAGGCCCGTCCGTCATGGCGGCGTCTTTAAGAGCGTTCTCTGGCGACCGCCGTGACACCACCGCCATTCCCAGTGTTTCCAGCAGGAACCGTCATGGCGGCGTCTTTAAGAGCGTTCTCTGGCGACCGCCGTGACACACCGCCATTCCCAGTGTTTCCAGCAGAACCGTCCGTCATGGCGGCGTCTTTAAGAGCGTTCTCTGGCGACCGCCGTGACACCGCCATTCCCAGTGTTTCAGCAGAACCGTCCGTCATGGCGGCGTCTTTAAGAGCGTTCTCTGGCGACCGCCGTGACACCGCCATTCCCAGTGTTTCAGCAGCCGTCCGTCATGGCGGCGTCTTTAAGAGCGTTCTCTGGCGACCGCCGTGACACCGCCATTCCCAGTGTTTCCAGCAGAACCGTCATGGCGGCGTCTTTAAGAGCGTTCTCTGGCGACCGCCGTGACACCGCCATTCCCAGTGTTTCCAGCAGGCCCGTCCGTCATGGCGGCGTCTTTAAGAGCGTTCTCTGGCGACCGCCGTGACACACCCCCCGCCATTCCCAGTGTTTCCAGCAGGCCGTCCGTCATGGCGGCGTCTTTAAGAGCGTTCTCTGGCGACCGCCGTGACACCGCCATTCCAGTGTTTCCAGCAGGCCCGTCCGTCATGGCGGCGTCTTTAAGAGCGTTCTCTGGCGACCGCCGTGACAAAAACCGCCATTCCCAGTGTTTCCAGCAGGCCCGTCCGTCATGGCGGCGTCTTTAAGAGCGTTCTCTGGCGACCGCCGTGACACCGCCATTCCCAGTGTTTCCAGCAGGCCCGTCCGTCATGGCGGCGTCTTTAAGAGCGTTCTCTGGCGACCGCCGTGACACCGCCATTCCCAGTGTTTCCAGCAGAACCGTCATGGCGGCGTCTTTAAGAGCGTTCTCTGGCGACCGCCGTGACACCGCCATTCCCAGTGTTTCCAGCAGGCCCGTCCGTCATGGCGGCGTCTTTAAGAGCGTTCTCTGGCGACCGCCGTGACACCGCCATTCCCAGTGTTTCCAGCAGGCCCGTCCGTCATGGCGGCGTCTTTAAGAGCGTTCTCTGGCGACCGCCGTGACACCGCCATTCCCAGTGTTTCCAGCAGGCCCGTCCGTCATGGCGGCGTCTTTTAAGAGCGTTCTCTGGCGACCGCCGTGACACCGCCATTCCCAGTGTTTCCAGCAGGCCCGTCCGTCATGGCGGCGTCTTTAAGAGCGTTCTCTGGCGACCGCCGTGACACCGCCATTCCCAGTGTTTCCAGCAGAACCGTCATGGCGGCGTCTTTAAGAGCGTTCTCTGGCGACCGCCGTGACACCGCCATTCCCAGTGTTTCCAGCATCCGTCATGGCGGCGTCTTTAAGAGCGTTTCTCTGGCGACCGCCGTGACACCGCCATTCCCAGTGTTTTCCAGCAGGCCCGTCCGTCATGGCGGCGTCTTTAAGAGCGTTCTCTGGCGACCGCCGTGACACCGCCATTCCCAGTGTTTCCAGCAGCCCCTCCGTCATGGCGGCGTCTTTAAGAGCGTTCTCTGGCGACCGCCGTGACACCGCCATTCCCAGTGTTTCCAGCAGGCCCGTCCGTCATGGCGGCGTCTTTAAGAGCGTTCTCTGGCGACCGCCGTGACTGACACCGCCATTCCCAGTGTTTCCAGCAGGCCCGTCCGTCATGGCGGCGTCTTTAAGAGCGTTCTCTGGCGACCGCCGTGACACCGCCATTCCCAGTGTTTTCCAGCAGGCCCGTCCGTCATGGCGGCGTCTTTAAGAGCGTTCTCTGGCGACCGCCGTGACACCGCCATTCCCAGTGTTTCCAGCAGGCCCGTCCGTCATGGCGGCGTCTTTAAGAGCGTTCTCTGGCGACCGCCGTGACACCGCCATTCCCAGTGTTTCCAGCAGGCCCGTCCGTCATGGCGGCGTCTTTAAGAGCGTTCTCTGGCGACCGCCGTGACACCGCCATTCCCAGTGTTTTCCAGCAGGAACCGTCCGTCATGGCGGCGTCTTTAAGAGCGTTCTCTGGCGACCGCCGTGACACCGCCATTCCCAGTGTTTCCAGCAGGCCCGTCCGTCATGGCGGCGTCTTTAAGAGCGTTCTCTGGCGACCGCCGTGACACCGCCATTCCCAGTGTTTCCAGCAGGCCCGTCCGTCATGGCGGCGTCTTTAAGAGCGTTCTCTGGCGACCGCCGTGACACCGCCATTCCCAGTGTTTCCAGCAGGCCCGTCCGTCATGGCGGCGTCTTTAAGAGCGTTCTCTGGCGACCGCCGTGGACACCGCCATTCCCAGTGTTTCCAGCAGGCCCGTCCGTCATGGCGGCGTCTTTAAGAGCGTTCTCTGGCGACCGCCGTGACACCGCCATTCCCAGTGTTTCCAGCAGGCCCGTCCGTCATGGCGGCGTCTTTAAGAGCGTTCTCTGGCGACCGCCGTGACACCGCCATTCCCAGTGTTTCCAGCAGGCCCGTCCGTCATGGCGGCGTCTTTAAGAGCGTTCTCTGGCGACCGCCGTGACACCGCCATTCCCAGTGTTTCCAGCAGGCCCGTCCGTCATGGCGGCGTCTTTAAGAGCGTTCTCTGGCGACCGCCGTGACACCGCCATTCCCAGTGTTTCCAGCAGGCCCGTCCGTCATGGCGGCGTCTTTAAGAGCGTTCTCTGGCGACCGCCGTGACACCGCCATTCCCAGTGTTTCCAGCAGGCCCGTCCGTCATGGCGGCGTCTTTTAAGAGCGTTCTCTGGCGACCGCCGTGACACACCGCCATTCCCAGTGTTTCCAGCAGGCCCGTCCGTCATGGCGGCGTCTTTAAGAGCGTTTCTCTGGCGACCGCCGTGACACCGCCATTCCCAGTGTTTCCAGCAGGCCCGTCCGTCATGGCGGCGTCTTTAAGAGCGTTCTCTGGCGACCGCCGTGACACCGCCATTCCCAGTGTTTCCAGCAGGCCCGTCCGTCATGGCGGCGTCTTTAAGAGCGTTCTCTGGCGACCGCCGTGACATCGCCATTCCCAGTGTTTCCAGCAGGCCCGTCCGTCATGGCGGCGTCTTTAAGAGCGTTCTCTGGCGACCGCCGTGACACCGCCATTCCCAGTGTTTCCAGCAAGCCCGTCCGTCATGGCGGCGTCTTTAAGAGCGTTCTCTGGCGACCGCCGTGACACCGCCATTCCCAGTGTTTCCAGCAGAACCGTCATGGCGGCGTCTTTCAGAGCGTTCTCTGGCGACCGCCGTGACACCGCCATTCCCAGTGTTTCCAGCAGAACCGTCCGTCATGGCGGCGTCTTTAAGAGCGTTCTCTGGCGACCGCCGTGACACCGCCATTCCCAGTGTTTCCAGCAGGCCCGTCCGTCATGGCGGCGTCTTTAAGAGCGTTCTCTGGCGACCGCCGTGACACCGCCATTCCCAGTGTTTCCAGCAGAACCGTCATGGCGGCGTCTTTAAGAGCGTTCTCTGGCGACCGCCGTGACACCGCCATTCCCAGTGTTTCCAGCAGGCCCGTCCGTCATGGCGGCGTCTTTAAGAGCGTTCTCTGGCGACCGCCGTGACACCGCCATTCCCAGTGTTTCCAGCAGGCCCGTCCGTCATGGCGGCGTCTTTAAGAGCGTTCTCTGGCGACCGCCGTGACACCGCCATTCCCAGTGTTTTCCAGCAGGCCCGTCCGTCATGGCGGCGTCTTTAAGAGCGTTCTCTGGCGACCGGCCGTGACACCGCCATTCCCAGTGGTTTCCAGCAGGCCCGTCCGTCATGGCGGCGTCTTTAAGAGCGTTCTCTGGCGACCGCCGTGACACCGCCATTCCCAGTGTTTCCAGCAGCAAGCCCGTCCGTCATGGCGGCGTCTTTAAGAGCGTTCTCTGGCGACCGCCGTGACACCCGCCATTCCAGTGTTTTCAGCAGGCCCGTCATGGCGGCGTCTTTAAGAGCGTTCTCTGGCGACCGCCGTGACACCGCCATTCCCAGTGTTTCCAGCAGGCCCGTCCGTCATGGCGGCGTCTTAAGAGCGTTCTCTGGCGACCGCCGTGACACCGCCCATTCCCAGTGTTTCCAGCAGGCCCGTCCGTCATGGCGGCGTCTTTAAGAGCGTTCTCTGGCGACCGCCGTGACACCGCCATTCCCAGTGTTTCCAGCAGGCCCGTCCGTCATGGCGGCGTCTTTAAGAGCGTTCTCTGGCGACCGCCGTGACACCGCCATTCCCAGTGTTTCCAGCAGGGCCCGTCCGTCATGGCGGCGTCTTTAAGAGCGTTCTCTGGCGACCGCGTGACACCGCCATTCCCAGTGTTCCAGAAGGCCCGTCCGTCATGGCGGCGTCTTTAAGAGCGTTCTCTGGCGACCGCCGTGACACCGCCATTCCCATGCCCCCTGAATTCTTTCCTCAGATCCCAAGCATTTAAACGCCCCCCCCCCCCCCTCCCCCCCTCCCTCCCCCCCCTCCTCAGGATGTAGCCAGAAGTCCACTGACCTATGTGGGAGTGGATATTTTGGACGCCGTCCCGGCTCTTTCACTCTCTATTCCTGTCCTCGCACGTTCATTAGCTCGGCCTCCAGAGTCACACTGTTTACATGTTGTTATCATTCTTCTCCTTTCATTTCTCTTCCCTGTTTTTTCTCTTCTCTTTCCTCTGCAGAGGGACTCTTTTTTTCTTTTTTAGGTGGGGTCATCTGCTGTGATGAAGTCGGTTTATCCAAACACTCCAGCTCTGCTTTAAAGACGACGTATTATACTTTAATAAACTGGTCATAAACTACAACGGGGTTAAACGAGGGCGCCGTTAATGACCTTGAATGAGTCGACGGTTTCCAGATCCTGGGAGGACCCCAGTCGGGTCCAACGAGGTCCGTCTTTGAGATGCCTGAACCGATTCACAACGAGTTTATCAAATATATGAAAGTATACTTGAATAAATTAGGTACACTGCAAAAACACTTAATATAATAATATATATTATTATATAATAATATAAGACACAATCACCTAAAGAGTAACAGTTGTTTTTAGACAGTGCATCTTGAATATCTTAAGTGAAACAGTCTTGAAAACATCTTGTTTGAGTCATATCTCAAATTAGTTTTTTTGATAAGCTAATTTCAAGATCTTGTCAGGCTTAAATATATTGTCTTATTTCAAGAAATCTTATTAAGCGAATTTTCACTTGTTCCATTGGCAGATTTTTTTGCTTATTACAAGCAAAAAATATCTTGTATTAATTTTTTTAAATTATTTTTTGAGTGGCCTTTTTTCCAGTGTACCTAAATACAGATAACAGCAGAGGTGTAAAATAAAGTTCCTGTATTACAGGACCAGAGTAGGTGAAGAACTGCAGCAGATGTTCCAGATGTTCCTCCTCTGGATCTCTTCATTCATGTTGTTAAAACTAAATGTTCTGTACCAAAACTGCAAACAAGATAAAAACATTCCAACTAAGAAAAAAGGTTCAAAACAAGTGAAAAGATCTGTCCAGATAGTTTCACTCGGTCAGATTTCTGAAATTAAGATTGTTGGAACACTTGTTTCTAGATTTAAGAAAGATATAGTTTGTTATTAAATCTTAAAACAATATTCATTTTGATGAGGAGTAAAAACGTTATACATCTCATTTTAAGTGTTAATTGTCTCATTTCAGGATTCCCTGCCTGTTTGAGACAAAAAAGTAATGTTTTACTTGATATAAGATTATACTGATAAATTGAAGACTTAAAATAAGAAAGTAATTATTAAAACAAGAAAAGATATATGTTTTTTTTTGTATTGGTAAGAACCAAATAATTTGCAGTGCCAGACTGGTCCTGGTCCTGGTCCTGGTTCTGGTCCTGGTCCTGGTCCTGGTCCTGGTCCTGGTCCTGGTCCTGGTCCTGGTTCTGGTCCTGGTCCTGGTCCTGGTCCTGGTCCTGGTCCTGGTCCTGGTCTTTAGACAGGTTTCGGTCTGCTGCTCCCGTTAACGGTGACGTCTGCCGGTACCGAGCGGACCGAACCGGTCAAAGCAAGGGTTTGAACCGGGGCACCTGGATGGAGATGTTTCACCTTCATCCAGGAGGTCTGGAGGACTCCTGCTAATAACAGCTTGGGTCAAAACCGTCAGAGGTCATGTGATTCAGGTGCAGGTCTGGATGTCGCTGTCCGTCACGCACCTCAGTTATCTTCTGCGTCGTCATGGTAACACTTCCTTGAAATCAAAGTTGAATCCGGAGGAACCGGACTATTTCTTTATGTGGAAGAGGAACAGGATGAGGACGGTTGAGCCAGACTCAGGTGTCTTCGGTCGTACCCATGCCGGGCTCGAGCGTCTTGGGTCGTACCCGTCCCGGGCTCGGGCTTCTTCGGTCGTACCCGTCCCGGACTCTGGCGTCTTCGGTCGTACCCGTGCCGGGCTCTGGCGTCTTCGGTCGTACCCGTGCCGGACTCTGGCGTCTTCGGTCGTACCCGTGCCAGACTCTGGCGTCTTCGGTCGTACCCGTGCCAGACTCTGGCGTCTTCGGTCGTACCCGTGCCAGACTCTGGCGTCTTCGGTCGTACCCGTGCCAGGCTCGGGCATCTTCTGTCGGGCGTCTTCAGTCGTACCTGTACCAGGTGCCAAACCACAAAGCTTGTTTGATTTGACGTGTGTGTTGCATCACTTCCTGTCAGTTAAACCTGTTTTGGGTTCCTACTGCTCTCACAAGGCCGTATCTCAGGAACAGCTCCACAGGTTCTGGTGTCTGAATCTTCAGAACCAGTTGACGGATCCCCAGGACCAGTCCTGCTGGTTTGACTCCTGCTGGTTTCTTCCAGTCACTGAAACAACTGAAACAAAAGGCTGCAGCTGCAGGAAGTGAAGCTCAGCCTGTTGTAGGCGGAGCCTCTGCGTGACGGCGTGTTAGCGTGTTAGCAGCAGGTAGCAGCTGGTTGCTGGCGGCGCGCTGCATGTTTCTGTTACGGCCCGGTCCTTTGGTTCTGGTTTACACTGCAGTCTACTCTGTTTGGTTGGAGGTGGTCTTCATCATGTCAGAGCTGAGCTTGTCCAGCTCCGGTCTGATGTCCTTCATGTCCACCACTAAAAACGTCCCCAGTAACAGAGGAGGACACAGCTGGACGCTTGATAACCTGATAGACTGAACCAGCTGCAGCGAACAGACCTTCGAAGAAAAAAACATACCAGAAACCAGAGTTACCAGAAAAGTATTTTATATGATAAAACCAATGAAGCTGCTTGTCCTTCGTCCCTGACTGTGGGACTAAGTCTTCATCAGGACCAAAGACCAGAGACCAGAGACCAGAGACGTCACTGTGCCTGAACGTTTCTTCATTAGCAACACTTTCATGTCTGTGAGGAATGAATCAGCTGAACAAGAAGGTTTGGAGGCCAGATGGAGGACACAGGTGGTTCAAAGAATAAAGTATTTAATTTGATAAAAACCAAAAGTCCAGAAAACTACAAAATCCACAAAGGTAATCCACACGGGCAAAGTCCAAAACAAACCCAAAACTCCACAACAGTAATACAAACAAAAATCCAGGCTGAAAAACAGAAAAAAACCTTCACAGGACACGAGGCAAGACTTCCAGGATACAGATCAAAGATCTACTGACATCAGACGCAAAACTGAAGATAACGGACCAGCAGAGACGGGGGACATGACAAGACTTATATCCAACGGGAAACCAATGAGAGACAGGTGGAGACAATCAGGATAACAAGAGGGAAGGAGGCAAAGCTGAAAACAACGGAGACAAGACAGACCTTCAAAGTAAAACAGGAAACAGGAGACACAAAAGACAGGGATTGACACCAACTTAACACAGAACAAAGAAAAACCCAAAATGGCCGTCATGGCTGCCCCAGAGTCATGGCCGCCCCCAGACCGTGAGATGGTCGCTCCGTTAATGGTGTCCAGTCTAATTTTTGTGTCCACGTGCTGAAAACACGCCTGTCTATAATTGAGTCTCTGGTTGAAGCTCGTCTCCATCAGACGTCCTGGTTACAGATGGTGGAGGAACCAGCCTGGTCATTATTTACCGTCCAGTCAACAAAGGGACGTGTCCCCCAGCAGGACTCCATTACAGCTGTTCAGAGGAAATAATGACCTGGAGCTGCTCCGCTGCTGGAGGAAATTGCTCTTTCTTTTCTATTTTTTCTTTTTTTTTATTAATATACTCCAAGTCTGCTCTGGTCTCCTCCACCGTCCCCCCTCCCGTCCTCCCGTCCTCCCGTCCTCCCGTCCTCCCGTCCTCCCGTCCAGTCTCAACTCCCTCAGTCCAGACTGGACGGTCCTGTTACATCACTGGAAATATCTGCTTCTTCTTTCTGTAACTTTGAAGCTTTTTCTCACCTTTGTTTTGTTTTGGAGAAACTTCATCTTCATTGAGGGTTTGATCAACCTCACTGAGATAAAAGCTGCAGATGTTCCTTTGCATCGTATTAAGAACAGACATCTGGACAACCTCAGGACGGTGTCCATGAGCTCAAAGAAAAAGACATCTTTGGAAAAGATTTGTGATGATTCAAGTTCTCTTGAAAGTAAATAGAATCAAAAGAGTTTCAGTCCATCACCATCACTATCTCCATCACCAGTTCATCTCCATCTCCATCTCCAGTCCTTCTCCAGTCCATCTCCAGTCCATCACCAGTCCTTCTCCAGTCCTTCACCAGTCCATCTCAATCATCAGTCCATCACCAGTCCATCACCAGTCCATCACCAGTCCTTCACCAGTCCATCACCTTCACCAGTCCATCTCCAGTCCATCACCAGTCCTTCACCAGTCCATCACCTTCTCCAGTCCTTCACCAGTCCTTCACCAGTCCATCTCCAGTCCTTCACCAGTCCATCACCTTCTCCAGTCCTTCACCAGTCCATCTCCAGTCCGTCACCAGTCCATCTCCTTCACCAGTCCATCTCCAGTCCTTCACCAGTCCATCTCCTTCACCAGTCCATCTCCAGTCCTTCACCAGTCCATCTCCAGTCCATCTCCAGTCCTTCACCCGTCCTTCACCAGTCCTTCACCAGTCCATCACCTTCTCCAGTCCTTCACCAGTCCTTCACCAGTCCTTTACCAGTCCATCACCAGTCCATCTCCTTCACCAGTCCTTCACCAGTCCATCTCCTTCACCAGTCCATCTCCAGTCCTTCACCAGTCCTTCAGAGGAACCAGGATTTGTTCTAGAAAACATCTTTCCTTCAGAAATCAAGTAAACGGGTTGAAATATGAAACCGTCGGATGGACGTTTCCATCTTCAGGAGGTTCTGGTCCAGAGACGACTGCGTCTCTTTAATGAGGGACGACTGCGTCTCTTTAATGACGCGTCTCCGTCCTGAGTCCCTCCGGTGGACGTGGACTCAGAGGACGGCGGCGCTGAGAAGAAAGACGTGGAGACGCCGTTAGAAGCTGAGGGGAGTCAGGCCCGAGGCGGCTAATCAGCGCTTGACTAGCGTCCCGCCGTTTCAGAGCGAAGACGGCGGGTCGTCCTCCTCGTCTTTGAACGTCGTCCTGGGAGACGCTGAAATATTTACTCCGGTTCGGTTACCTGCCGTCTGCGTAGGTGTAGGAGATCCCGCCTTTCATCTGACCGCCGCCCTCTAGAGGCGCCGCCGCTCGTCCTTCAGACCCGTGACGTGACTCTTCATCGCCGTTAATCAGAATGAATAAACATGTATAATTGCAGAGAGCAGGGAGACGTTACGGAGATTCAGACGGAATTTTCAATGTCGCTATGAAGAATTAAAACGCCGCCTCGTTTCTGCTGCGACCGAACCTCCACCTTTCCCACCGCCGAGTTTATTCCCGCCTTTCATCACACGAGCTTTCCTCAAACAGGCCGACCATTAGGACAAAATATTTACTCTTTCAGCCGTACTTCTGCTAACTTTGATATTCCCTTTGATCCCCCCCGTTAGACGTGTAGAAGTTTAAGAAATCTGTGGGTTTGATGTGATTTTTCCCGCCTTTGTACATCATAGGCAAACATGAAAAAAAAAAAAAGTGCGCTAACAGACGCGCGACGAGCTCAGAGCTCAGGCAACAGTGGGGAGCGAAGATTGACATGTTTTTTTTTATTCTGACAGCGCGCCCCCCCCCCCCCCCCCCCCCCCCCCCCCCCCCCCCCCCCCCCCCCCCTGGTTTATGATCATAAATACTGCATGTTGCTTATTAGGAGGCTGCCGCCACGTTAGCCGGCCGGTCGGCGCGCTGCTCGCTGGCGTTAGCAGACGATTTGCCAGTACACATGTGAGACGTTATTAGCGTTTCCCTTTCATCCTGCGGCGTCTCCACTCCTGCACCCGTCCGTGCAGGAGCACCCCGGGATCAGTCGCACCCAGGGATATGTCGCACCCTGGTATCCGTCGCACCCTGGAATCGGTTGGTCGCACACCTGGATTGGTCGCACCCTGGGATAGGTCGCACCCTGGTATCAGTTGCACCTAGGGATCGGTGGCACCCTGGGAGGGATGGTTGGTCGCACACCTGGCATTGGGCATGGATCACCCTGGGTTCATTCGCACCTAGGGATTGGTGGCACCCTGGGATCGGTCGCACCCAGGGATCGGTGGCACCCTGGGGATGGGTCGCACCCTGGGATTGGTCGCATCCCATGATTGGTCGCACCCCGGGATCGGTTGGTCGCACCCTGGGATCGGTTGCACCCTGGGATCAGTCGCACCCCTGGATCAGTCGCACCCGCCAACGTCGCGCGTCACTCGTCACGCAGCTGAATTTGATGGGAACGGCGCGTAATTGGCTCGTTCTCAGATTAAATCTAGCTAACGTGATTATGCGGCAGCGCCACGGGAGCGCGCCTGAGAGCGGGAATCAAACGCTGCTATGACGACAGAATTTCAGGATGTTTCACGAGAGGGAAGAAAAAAGCTTTAAATGCAGCAACATCTGGCTCCGGTTAGCCGCTGTGAGGTAGGCGCTCTATTATAAAAGGAAACTCGAAGGATTTCCTCCCTTAAAATACACGTGATCCCTTAATTCTGTCCTAAATTACCGCTGAAGCTGCGTCTGTAATTCCTAAATCCCGCTAGTCCGGGTCGCCGGCTGCAGCAGGAACTAAACTCTGCGTCACCTTGACCGGCGGCGGCGCCGTCCTTGGAGGGAAGAGAGCGACCGGAGCGACTGCAGAGATTAGCGGCGTGGTCGCACCTCTCCTCCCCTCAGATAGCGCCCTGCTGGTGTGGCGGGAGAGGTGAGGAGGCCCGTAATGGCCGACGCGCCCCCTCTAAAAGGATGTTTTCCAGAGGTGGGAGAGGAGGCGGGGGGGGTGCGAGGGCTCGGGGGTCCCGGGGGATCGATTTGCGAGTGGAGATAGGCCGCTTCACCTCTCCGTGACACCGGCGCCGGGGGCCCGGGGGGGGCAGTCAGGCTGTGGTCAAGGCAAGTCCGACCCCAACCTTCACCCCCCCCTCCCCCCCCCGGCCTCAGAAACACACATATAAAGCAGCGCGGGTCCAGACAGGGAGGTAACTCGATGCTCGGTTCTCCTGAGGCCCGCTGTCGTGGTGTCACCGGGTCACGGCTGAAACCTTCCTCAGAAGCTTTCAGAGTCGATTAACGGGGAGCGGCGGCCCGCTTGGCACGGCATGGGCCGACCCGTCTGGGCTGAGAGCCTCTGCAGCAGCCGGCAGAAAGGTTTTCATGACTGCGCTTCGACTTTGAGACGGTTTTAAATTATATTATTATATATATATATTATTATATAAGTGTTTACATCAGTAAACATTTGATCCTGTTCGTCCTGTCAGGTAAATATATTAACAACAAAACACTAAAGTTATTTTTTTTTCTCTGACATTAATTTCTTTTATTTTGACTAGCGCTAGGCAACAATTCAAATTTTTAATCACGATTAATCGCATGATTTCCCTGATTAATCACGATTAATCGCATTGTATACGGAAAATCAAATAATGAATTCAAAAGTAGTGTAAAGGTCACTTTTATTTAAATGTTCTGCTGCCATATGAACTAAAGTGTCATAACATTTGTTGTTCAAACACTTTTATTTATTTATTTATTTTTTATTTAACCTTTATTTTACCAGGGAAGTCCTTTGAGAACAAGTCTCTTTTTCGAAGGAGCCCTGGCCAAGAAAGCCGCCATAAAAGTTGCACATAAAACAGATAAAATACAATCAACATAAACAATAAATCTAATAAATTTAACATCAGCACTTGCCAGTAACACATATTTAGTGTAAATCTCATCTTAAAAAAATTAAAATAAAATAAAGCTTATTGCCACTGACAGGGCATTAATGTCACCCAGTTTTTTTTTTTTTTTTTTAATGAAAAATAAAAAAAAGTCTAGATCTAGAGGCCACAATAATAACATTAAAACATTAATTTCTGAGGTAACAGCAGAAACTTTTAACGGGGAGTTAAACTTGTCAGTTTTACAAAAAACCTTGTTTCTGTTGAATCCTCTGTCTTTAAAATGAAAATGATCAAGTTCAGTAACTTTATCAATCCGTAATTATCTGTGTATCATTTTTTTTTTTTTCATTTTCAATTGTCAATCAAAATTTTAGGAAAATTAATAAGTGACTTTTTCCTTTTCCCCCCCCCCCCGTTTTTTAATCTAACACAAAAAAAAAGCCTGTTTTTTTATATTTCAATTTTAGCAAACAGGCCACGGGACTGAATTTGTTTTTAATATTTTATTGTCTGGTTTACGTGACCCAGAAATGGTTTTGTTTTTAATCAAGGAACAGACTTTCTGTTGTCATTACACATCTGAGCCACTAGATGGAGCTGCACTGCAGTAACCAGCTAGAGAACAGCAGGACAGTGAACACATGGAGCAGATCTGACGATAAATGGAGGAATCGTCTTGAACAAAGGGGTTTAAAGTTGTTTTTCAGACAGAATTGTTAATATTGCTACCTGAGTTGCTACCTGAACTGTAAAGTTCACTGATTTTTACTGTTCTCCATGTCTGTTTTAGCTTTAGCTGCCAATTATTTTCCGGTTCTGCAGCAGCCAGTAACAGACTTTTCAAAACAAAAGCATGTGAGCAACATGCGATAACGCGCGATAGAATAAATGTTGGCGTTAATAAATAAATGCGTTAACGCAATAATAACACGTTAACTTGCCCAGCCCTAATTTTCACATTAATATTTTAACTCAAATGAAGCAAAAGAAAAAAGGAAATAAAACCAAGAGAACCCTTTACTGCTCAGGTGCAGCCAGGTGATGATCTGATCATCAGGTGTGCAGACCTGGATGAAAGCAGATGGTTAAGCAGTTTGCTGGGATGAAACATTCAGGTGTGTGCTCACATAGTGCCACAGAGGAAAGAGGTCAGCAGAGAAGCTATTGTTGCTGCATGTGTAAAGAGTTATAAAACCTCTTCAGCAGAAAACATTGGAAACATTAGCCACCTTCCCCAGGAAATTAACCTGCAGTGACCCGGCAGCTCCTGGACCGCCGTCGCCGCCCTGCAGTGACCCGGCAGCTCCTGGACCGCCGTCGCCGCCCTGCAGTGACCCGGCAGCTCCTGGACCGCCGACGCCGCCCTGCAGTGACCCGGCAGCTCCTGGACCGCCGTCACCGCCCTGCGGTGACCTGGCAGCTCCTGGACCGCCGTCACCATCCTGCAGTGACCCGGCAGCTCCCGGACCGCCGTCGCCGCCCTGCAGTGACCCGGCAGCTCCTGGACCGCCGTCGCCGTCCTGCAGTGACCCGGCAGCTCCTGGACCGCCGTCACCGTCCTGCAGTGACCCGGCAGCTCCTGGACCGCCGTCGCCGCCCTGCAGTGACCCGGCAGCTCCTGGACCGCCGTCACCATCCTGCAGTGACCCGGCAGCTCCTGGACCGCCGTCGCCGCCCTGCAGTGACCCGGCAGCCCTGGACCGCCGTCACCGTCCTGCAGTGACCCGGCAGCTCCTGGACCGCCGTCACCGTCCTGCAGTGACCCTGCAGCTCCTGGACCGACCCGGCAGCTCCTGGACCGTCGTCACCGTCCTGCAGTGACCCGGCAGCTCCCGGACCGCCGTCACCGTCCTGCAGTGACCCGGAGCTCCCCCGACGCCGCACCTCCTGGACCCCAGCTCCTGACCGCCGTCACCGTCCTGCAGTGACCCGGCAGCTCCGGACCGCCGTCACCGTCCTGCAGTGACCCGGCAGCTCCTGGACCGCCGTCCCCCACCCTGCAGTGACCCGGCAGCTCCTGGACCGCCTCCAGCCCCCGTCCGCACCGTCCTGCAGTGACCCGGCAGCTCCCGGACCGCCGTCACCGTCCTGCAGTGACCCGGCAGCTCCCCTGGACCGCCGTCACCGTCCTGCAGTGACCCGGCAGCTCCTGGACCCGCCGTCACCGTCTGCCGACCGCATCTGACCCCGCAGCTCCCGGACCGCCGTCACCGTCCTGCAGTGACCCGGCAGCCCCGGACCGCCGTCACCGTCCTGCAGTGACCCGGCAGCTCCCCGACCGCCGTCACCGTCCTGCAGTGACCCGGCAGCTCCCCGACCGCCGTCACCTTCCTGCAGTTGACCCGGCAGCCCCCGCCGTCACCGTCCTGCAGTGACCCGGCAGCTCCTGGACCGCCGTCGCCGTCCTGCAGTGACCCGGCAGCTCCTGGACCGCCGTCGCCGCCCTGCAGTGACCCGGCAGCTCCTGGACCGCCGTCACCGTCCTGCAGTGACCCGGCAGCTCCCGGACCGCCGTCACCGTCCTGCAGTGACCCGGCAGCTCCTGGACCGCCGTCACCGTCCTGCAGTGACCCGGCAGCTCCCGGACCGCCGTCACCGTCCTGCAGTGACCCGGCAGCTCCCCGACCGCCGTCACCGTCCTGCAGTGACCCGGCAGCTCCCGGACCGCCGTCACCGTCCTGCAGTGACCCGGCAGCTCCCGGACCGCCGTCACCGTCCTGCAGTGACCCGGCAGCTCCCGGACCGCCGTCACCGTCCTGCAGTGACCCGGCAGCTCCCCGACCGCCGTCACCGTCCTGCAGTGACCCGGCAGCTCCTGGACCGCCGTCGCCGTCCTGCAGTGACCCGGCAGCTCCTGGACCGCCGTCGCCGCCCTGCAGTGACCCGGCAGCTCCTGGACCGCCGTCACCGTCCTGCAGTGACCCGGTAGCTCCTGGACCGCCGTCGCCGCCCTGCAGTGACCCGGCAGCTCCTGGACCGCCGTCGCTTCCCTGCAGTGACCCGGCAGCTCCTGGACCGCCGTCACCGTCCTGCAGTGACCCGGTAGCTCCTGGACCGCCGTCGCCGCCCTGCAGTGACCCGGCAGCTCCTGGACCGCCGACGCCGCCCTGCAGTGACCCGGCAGCTCCCCGACCGCCGTTCTGGGACACGGCGCCACCAAACATCCTCAGACACGTCACAGGCTTGGACAGGACGCTCCGGGAACGAAGACGTGGATTTACAGCTGTGGTTCTCTGGAGGAAGAGCTCGTTTCAGATCCACCAACATGTTTCACACATCTGTGGGAACAGGAAGCAGGATGGTAACCAGCTGAAACCCCCCCGTACCTCACTGAAGACATGATCTACTGAAATCAGGACAGTCGGAGCCTCCAGAGCCGGTGGTGAGAGGATCAAACCCAAACTGGGATTTAAATAACCAGATAATACAGCGGCTGTCCAGCAGAGATCATTCTGGAAGAAGCAGAAATGAAGCCGGATTAAACTGGATCTGCTGCCAGAAATGTTCCACACAAGCATGACGTGTAAAATACGCAACAATCAGCTTAAACATTTGCAGATATTTTTTTTTTGATAGAAATGAAATCTAAGTCCTGCAGAGATCTAATTTCTTTCACATGTGACGGATGAAGGAGATGAGGAATGTGTTTATGTGGAATAAAGGTTTCACGCCGTCTCTACCTGGTTCCCGCGCTCTGAGAGACCACGCCGCTGACATCATGTATTTTCCTCCCGTAACTGAGTTTCTCTGAGGGATGAAAACGAGCCGTAACCCTCAGATCCAGATCCAGTCCGGCTCCTGGAGACTCCTCATGTTTCCAGTAACTTCTCTCTGACCTGGAACCAGGAGTCCTGACTGAGCAGGTACCAGACGCCGGTTCCACGAGGTTTCTGGGCGGATTGTTTATCCGTGGAAACATCAGCCCGGAGCGATAGTCCAGCAACCACAACGCCACGCCGTCTCCAGAAACCCGCCTCACCCCGTTATTAAGTGGTAACTCGAACAACTCCTTAATTTCATCAGGACCGGGCCGAGGAGGACCGGATCTGTGGAGCCTCTGGGTTTCTGTCGGGGTTTAAATCCTTTCATGGTATGGAAACCTTTACGGAGGGTGTAATGGGACGGGATTTAGAAGTTGCCAGAATACGTCTCACTACATTTCTCCTCTTCTTCTTCTTCTTCTGTTCTTGAATATTAAAACCCCCTTGACAGCTGTCTCATTAGTCCAGTCCAGATGCAGTTCTGGCTCTTCTGGTCCACCATGGTGGTCTCAACCTTGGCCTGGTTCCTGATTCGACAGATTACAGGGAGTTTAGGGTTTATCTGGTCTTCTGATGTCCTGCAGGTCTAACCAACCAAAACAGAACCAAAGCGGACCTGCCTGCAGGAGAAAATGGGTCACAATCATGTGATTAAAAGTCCAGGGAATTAATTTCTGTTGTGGATCTTTGGAGGAGCTCCTGAAGCTCATCAGTTAGATCAGTATCATCTTTTAAATTACTTCTAAATCTCACTTTTACTGACTCGCTTTTATGTGTTGATGTTTTATTAATTTTTCCTGACGCCGGTCTTTTCATGTGATGCTTTTATGTTGCTTTTGCTTTCATGTTTGTTGCTTTGCTTATGTTACTCTTTAATAAAGTCTCACTTTTTCACTTTTTCTCCTTTTTCTCTCTTTGCTACTTGTTTGCTGTGCTTCCGCTCATCTTTTTTTATTTTAAATCAGAGCTCATCTTCTCAGTTACTCTCTGAGATCAACCATCCATGAATAAAAACTGACCATGATGCTTGTTAGCTCTGCAGAGAAGTTTGAAGTGTTTGTGAAGGAAGAAAGAGACGAGCGAGGTGTTAAAACTCAAATAAACACCTTCTGTCCTGCATGTTTGGACCTGATCTGCTGCTTCACCACCCAGTTTGATTTATCTTTAATATTCTGGTATACGGAGGTCACATGACCCTCCTGAGGTCACATGACTCTCTCCTGAGGTCACACGACCCTCTCCTGAGGTCACATGACCCTCTCCTGAGGTCACATGACTCTCTCCTGAGGTCACATGCCTCTCTCCTGACGTCACATGACCCTCTCCTGAGGTCACATGACTCTCCTGAGGTCACACGACCCTCTCCTGAGGTCACACGACCCTCTCCTGAGGTCACATGACCCTCTCCTGAGGTCACATGACTCTCTCCTGAGATCACATGACCCTCTCCTGAGGTCACACGACCCTCCCGTGAGGTCACACGAGACTCTCCTGAGGTCACATGACTCTCCTGAGGTCACATGACCCTCTTCTGAGGTCACATGACTCTCTCCTGAGGTCACATGACTCTTCAATTCAATTCAATTTCATTTATATAGCGTCTGTTACAATGACAATTGTCTCTAGGCGCTTTACAGAGACCCAGAGCATGACCCCCGAGCAAATAACATTAACTTATATCATCAAATCCAATCAATGATAAATGATAATGGCAGGTAAAAAAAAAAAACTCCCACGTAGGGAGAAACTTCCACGAAACTCTCCAGATCCAGTCCAGATCATCAGTCCTCCACCGCCGTGCATCATGGATGCTGGACCTCCTGCAGGATCTGGATCCTCAAGGATCCGGATGGAAAGAGTTTTTAGGGACCGGGATGATGATGATGATGATGATGATGCTGGTCCAGGTACTCTTGGATCTGTGTTCTGAACTGGGTCCAGTGTTAAACAGACCCACCCACCAGAACCATGTCATCCAGGTGTGTTCAGGTGTTGATCGCTCGGTTTCTCTCTCCAGCTAGCTAACAGGTCTGTGTTTGATCTAATTAACTCTTTATTATGTAAAAGGCTGTTCTGGGTTTGATGCCGTCAGGTCTGGGATACGACTTCTGCATCCATGGAAACTACGAGGGTTTTATAGATGAGCGGCTGGAAACAAGTCACATGATCACCCTGTGATCATAAAAAATTACCACAATTCTGCTCAAGTCAGACTTTAAATTGAGGCTTTTAAATAAAGCTTTTTCCGTTTTATTCTTAAAGTGCTAATTCTGCAGTTGCAGAGTTATGAGATGATGCATTTCTAACTTTTACACCGGGTTCAGGTTCAGCGTTCCTGCACGTCCTGATGCGGCGTTGCGTCGTAAACTGGATGGATAAACGTTTCCTTCGTTTTGTGTCTGTTAAACTCCACAGATGGTGGTGAGGTTCTCTGAAAAGACGGTTTCGGGTCTCTGGGAGTCTTTAGAGGTAGTTCCACACTAACACAGCAAAGGAAACGGACTATTTCTGAACGCGGTCATCAATCAAACGCTGAGCAGGACGTCCAGTTGGTGGCTCCAGCAGGCTTAGAATAGCCTTTTGTTCAAACACCTTTAATAATTAAACACCTACTCAGCCCCGCAGGCTTCACAAGATTGAAGACTTTAGCGGCGGGAAAGAGAAACGTCCCCTAACGCTCCCTCTGCTGCTGTAACCTGGAGATGAGGTGCGCCGTATCCCATAATGCCTTTTCCTTGCTCTGAACAAACCCCCCCGACTCCTTTAGTACACCCATAAAGCAGAATTACACCGAGAGCGTCGGCCTCCTCAGCTGCGGCGCACATTTGTAGCAGCTGATGCAGCGGCTGACGTTAGCTCGTAAAGCTCATGTCGGCATCTGGACGCGTCTTGTTTTACGCTGCAGTAAAGTTTATCCAGCCTTCAGTCGGTTCCAGTCTCAGGTGAAGCAGAGCAGGTGGAGCTCCTCAGGATGAGGCGGCGCTGAGGAGATGCAGACCTTCGTGGGTCGTCCTCTCAGGCTTCCTGTTAGCATCCAACACTTTCATTTCTCACTTTCTTCCCACTAAAGTTCTTCACCGTCTTCCGCTGGAATCTGTCTGCAGATGGGTGAACTGGGAGGGAAATGGTCCAACTAGGAAAGAACCTTCTGGAGAAACACTGAAGCAACATCTGACATCAGGAAGTTAAAGCTTGGACATTAACGGGTCTCCAGATGGACGACGACCCTGAACGCACCACCAGATTAGTTACTGTTCAGGACGACAGAGTCCATGTTCTGGAGTGGACACCACAAAGACCTGATCTCAGTCCTGGAGAACATCTGTGGTCAGAGCTGAACAGGAGACCTCCAAACCTGACCCGGTTCCTCCAGTTCTGTCAGGAGGACCAGACCAGAATTAACCAGAATAAACTACCGAGACAAGCTTCTGGAAGGAAACCAGAACCACTGAGCCGAGACAGTTTAGAGACGACGAGACCCGATACTGAGGAGATGATGGAGACTTCTGACTCTGGAGGAACAAATAAATTACAGCGGTACCTCTAATTATGAAATTAATTGGTTCTGGAAGTAGTTTCATAACCTGGAACTTTCAAAAGTAGAGATGCATTTTCCATGTAAAATGCTCTAATCTGTTCCAAACCACCAAAATACAAACACATTTTTTAATAAATGATAAATAAAACATGAAATGACATAAAAACCTGTAAGAAATACATGTTAGAACTAGAAAAGCACTCAGAGAGCTCAGACCTCCACTAAACGCAACAATTATCAAAGATTTGAAAGTGATCCAGATTCCAGGATTTCTTCTGGATCAGAACCAAAATGAAATCAGTTCTTCCTTTTCACATTTCTGACAACTCCTGAAAATTTCATTAAAATCCATCCAGAACTTTTAGAGTTATCTTGAACACAGACAGACAGATAAACGCTGGCAAAAACATAACCTCCTTGGCGGAGGTAAAAATTGTTTGTTTACCTGGTTGCTGGGTTACGCTCATACAGACAAGGGGCCCTCCTAGCCAATGGGATGCTAGGAAGATGCTAAGCGATAGCCAATGGGATGCCAGGAAGATGCTAAGCGATAGCCAATGGGATGTCAGGAAGATGCTAAGCGATAGCCAATGAGATGCCAGGAAGATGCTAAGCTATAGCCAATGGGATGCCAGGAAGATGCTAAGCGATAGCCAATGAGATGCCAGGAAGATGCTAAGCTATAGCCAATGGGATGCCAGGAAGATGCTAAGCGATAGCCAATATGATGCCAGGAAGATGCTAAGCGATAGCCAATGGGATGCCAGGAAGATGCTAAGCGATAGCCAATGGGATGCCAGGAAAGATGCTAAGCGATAGCCAATGGGATGCCAGGAAGATGCTAAGCGATAGCCAATGGGATGCCAGGAAGATGCTAAGTGATAGCCAATGGGATGCCAGGAAGATGCTAAGCGATAGCCAATGGCAGAGCAGCTCGGACGCACCGCTTTCAAACCGAGATCCAGAGCCGACAGCTATGTTTACATTCAGTAAACTCAGGGAGCTGCGAGTAGCAGCGCTACTGGATTTATGACTTTACTATCCTGAAATTCTTTTCGTAACTAGAGGCAACATTTTCCCTTTGAGGCTTTTCGTAACCTGAAAATTTCGTATGTAGAAACGTTTGTAAGTAGAGGTACCACTGTATTCTAATTATTCTGGCATTTAGCAAATAGAAATAACTTTGGTGATCCTGACTCACCTGAAACAGGAAGTTGAGTCAGCGAGAAATAAAAGGTTACGTGTCTTTTTTTAAAGCTGATGTAAACTTTCAGTTTCAGCTGTTCACACACACATAAACATACATGTATATGTATGTTTATGTGTGTACATACGTGTATATGTGTGTGTAATGTTCATGTATGAGCGTGTTCATCTGCATTCGTATCGTATCTGCTGTGACTCAGTGTTACGAGTCAAAGGCTCTTGTAAGAGTGTAGTTTTCCTTCCTGCCGTATTAAACGCTCTCCCCGGCCGGTTCTGGATCCCACGAGACCAAATAATGAGTAATGCAAAAAAAAAAAAAAAAAGGGGGTTGGGTTGGGGGGAGGGGGGGGCAGATTTGCTGAGAACAGGCACCTGAGAGAGAGCAGCTGTCTTGTTAAAGGTCACTCTCCCACTGCTCCTCGCTCCTTCCCTCCATTTCCGGCCTCTCAGCCTCCAGGCCCCGCCCCCTTTCACTTTCCCACCCCCACCCTTTTCACCCCAGAGTCACGTATTCTGCCTTTCTTTCTCACACACAGCTCCCCCCCTCCCCCCGCGCTGCACCTAGAGGATTCTTGGCAGGGACGACCACCTTGTAATCTGGTGGAGGGAAAGAAATGCGGTGGGCGGATAAACGTCCTGAGCTCTGGTGGTTAGTAAAACTTCGCTGTGAGTGGATGTTTAAGGGTCTCTTGAGGTGTTTGTTTTCCCCGAATGTAGTGGAGCTATCATCGTAACGCACATGTCCCCCCCCCCGCTCACACAAGCACTTCTAAACATTGACAAACAGTCTCCAAAAGGCATAAAACAAACACAAATCGAATTGGTTACATTCGGGGAGAAATTTCTCATAACCCGCTTGACAAAAAGAGGCCGCCGCCGTTCTGCAGACAAACAAACAATGTTTGGAGCGATCGCTTTCAATAAATGCCCCGCTCACATATTTGAGCTCTAATATTTATCACCAGATCGGCACGGCGGCCAGACGGGCTAAACAAATACGGAGCCGCAGCGCCCGTTATACCAACATGCACGCAAAAACCAACAGTAAACACAGACGGGCGGCGGCGGCGTGCGTGGAGGCGGCGTGCGTGGAGGCGGCGTGCGTGGACGCGGCCCTGCAGACCGGCGGCGGGCCTGAAGGGTTGTTTAGGGGAGTCACGCTGGAAGCTTCGCACCGCAGCCAGGAACCTCCCTGTCACCTTGGCGCGCCCCCGTCAGCGGTGCGGAGGACGTGTCGGGGGCGTTGACGGTTTCCTGTGGGGGCGGATCGCGTGGGCGTGGCTGTCAAGGTGAAGCCCGTGAGAGGGACAGAGTCGACAGGAGAGCGGAGGACGAGGAGACGAGGAGACGAGGAGACGAGATGACACGTAGAGCCGCGCCGCCCCAACTTGGCGGCGGCGCCTCGGTTCAGATGGTGGCGGCGTCACAGGTGAGGCTGGTCCCGGATGGTGAGCAGATGTCCAGCTGGTGGTGCCCTCCCCGCTGCCACGGTCGCACCCCAGGACCACAGCTGGACCTGGATCTGGACCGGACCTCCACTCACGTTCTCGTCAAATTTAAACTCTTTCTGAGCGAAGTGGAGGCTTGAAAACATTTCCAGCAGTGTTTGGACAGTTTAGCAGTAACTGGGTGATCTGAGCTAATGCTAATGCTAATGCTAAAAGCTAGATAACTACCTCCACCGTGAACGTTCAGGATGTTCCACGTCAGAAACCGATTATGTACTGGATCCTGAGTCGCCCAGGGTCCAGTACAGGCTCAGACCGGTCTGACTGGTCCAGTCCAGGCTCAGACTGGTCTGACTGGTCTGAACCACTCAGGGTCCAGTCCAGGCCCAGACTGGTCTGACTGGTCAGAGCCACTGAGGGTCCAGTCCAGGCTCAGACGGGTCTGACTGGTCTGAGCCACTCAGGGTCCAGTCCAGGCTCAGACTGGTCTGACTGGTCAGAGCCACTGAGGGTCCAGTCCAGGCTCAGACGGGTCTGACTGGTCTGATGAAGGACTGCAAGCCTCGACGCTGTAATGACTTCCTCCTCATCCTCCTCCTCGTCTTTATCTGCCTGCAGAAGCAGGAGTGTACGTTTGGGGGGGGGGGGGGGGGGGGGGTGTGATGGTTTGGGCTTCGGGGTTAAATCACGGTCAGCGCTGCGAACTGGGTCACAGCTTTTAATTGTATTTTGGGGCATTTTGCACTAAAAAGGCTTCTTTCTTGAGCTCTGTGAGAAGTTAAAAGGAAGATGAAATAAATCAGCATATGAAACAGGGAGGTAATGATGGCCACGGAGGGAGGGGGGGGGGGGGGGAGGAGGGGGGGGGGGGGGGGGGGGCGACAGGTCTCGGCGGGTGTTTCAACCAACCGCTTGTCAAGACTGATGCAGCAGAGTGCGTGACAACTGTGACAAGAGTTAGTGGAGGTCTCTTCACTGTGACAGGGGGAGGCGGGGAGGGAGGGGCTTCAGCAGCTCGACAGGCGAGGTCGCGGGGGGGGGGGGGGGGGGCGGTGGGCGGGGGGGGGGGGCTTCCGGCAGGTCGCCGTTCAGACCAGCCTGCCTGTCATGACTCATGAAGTCTGCAGTTAGAGAGACAGAAGACAGACGGAGAGGATAAAAGGCTGTTTTCAGCAGTTAGGGAAGGTGACGCAGGTGACGCAGGTGAAGCAGGTGAAGCAGGTGAAGCAGCGCTACATGTGACCCGCCGTGTTCTCACCTCCTCTGAAGGATGAGTCTAAACCTCCTGCTTGTAGTTCAGGGAGGAGGTTCACGGGAAGGTTCACCTCGCATCCATCTGACTGAGTCGTTAAATATTTATGTCTCTTTAAAGCCCGGCGTGATCGAAGGAGGGAAAATGAATCCGAGTAAAGTTATACGCGGGTTACGCTACAAAGCTGTGGACGTAAAATGGTACTTTAAAGACCACTTTGTTTTAAAGTTCACCTGAATTTGGCAGTCGGCCCAAAGCTTCTGCACCTGAGATACGACATCAGGTACTAAAGTGATCATTAGATGAAAAACAGCTCATCCAGACCACAAGACTCATCAGTAACAGTTTCTGGTAGCCGTTAGCTTTTTTAGCTTCAAATCATGAAAGAACCAATCAGTGTGGTGTGAGATGACTCCACCTTCATGAGATGACTCCACCTTCATGAGATGACTCCACCTTCATGAGATGACTCCAACCTTTGTGAGATGACTCCACCTTTTTGAGATGACTCCAACCTTCATGAGATGACTCCAACCTTTGTTAGATGACTCCACCTTCATGAGATGACTCCACCTTCATGAGATGACTGCACCTTTGTGAGATGACTCCACCTTCATGAGATGACTCCACCTTTATGAAATGCCTCCAACCTTTGTGAGATGACTCCACCTTTATGAGATGACTCCACCTTTATGAGATGACTCCAACCTTTGTGAGATGACTCCACCTCTGAGATGACTCCACCTTTATGAGATGACTCCACCTTTATGAGATGACTCCAACCTTCATGAGATGACTCCAACCTTTGTTAGATGACTCCACCTTCATGAGATGACTCCACCTTTATGAGATGACTCCAACCTTTGTGAGATGACTCCACCTTTATGAGATGACTCCTCCTTCATGAGATGACTCCAACCTTTGTGAGATGACTCCACCTTTTTGAGATGACTCCAACCTTCATGAGATGACTCCACCTTTGTTAGATGACTCCACCTTCATGAGATGACTGCACCTTTGTGAGATGACTCCACCTTCATGAGATGACTGCACCTTTATGAAATGCCTCCGACCTTTGTGAGATGACTCCACCTTTATGAGATGACTCCAACCTTTGTGAGATGACCTTCATGAGATGACTCCACCTTCATGAGATGACTCCTCCTGACTCATGAGATGACTCCAGATGACCACTTCCATGACTCCAGATGACTCCACCTTCATGATGACTGACCACCTTCATGAGATGACTTCCACCTTCATGAGATGACTCCAACCTTTGATGATGAGATGACTCCACCACCTTTCATGAGATGACTCCACCTTTATGAGATGACTCCACCTTTATGAGATGACTCCACCTTTATGAGATGACTCCAACCTTTGTGAGATGACTCCACCTCTGAGATGACTCCTCCTTCATGAGATGACTCCACCTTTATGAGATGACTCCACCTTTATGAGATGACTCCACCTTCATAAGATGACTCCACCTTTCTGAGATGACTCCACCTTTAGAAGATGACTCCACCTCTCCACCTTTATGAGATGACTCCACCTTTATGAGATGACTCCACCTTCATGTGATGACTCCAACCTTTGTGAGATGACTCCACCTTCATAAGATGACTCCACCTTCGTGAGATGACTCCAACCTTTTGAGATGACTCCAGCTCTGTGAGATGACTCCACCTTCATGGGATGACTCCACCTTTACAAGATGACTCCAGCTCTGTGAGATGACTCCACCTTCATGGGATGACTCCACCTTTATGAGACGACTCCAACCTTTGAGATGACTCCACCTTCATGAGATGACTCCACCTTCATGACATGACTCCACCTTTTTGAGATGACTCCACCTTCATGAGATGACTCCACCTTCACGACATGACTCCAACCTTTGAGATGACTCCACCTTTATAAGATGACTCCATCTCTGAGTCGACTCCACCTTCATGAGATGACTCCACCTTCATGAGATGACTCCACCTTCATGAGATGACTCCAACCTTTGGGATGACTCCACCTTCATGAGATGACTCCAACCTTTGGGATGACTCCACCTTCATGAGATGACTCCACCTTCATGACATGACTCCACCTTTTTGAGATGACTCCACCTTCATGAGATGACTCCACCTTCACGACATGACTCCAACCTTTGAGATGACTCCACCTTTATAAGATGACTCCAACCTTTGGGATGACTCCACCTTCATGAGATGACTCCACCTTCATGAGATGACTCCAACCTTTGGGATGACTCCACCTTCATGAGATGACTCCACCTTCATGAGATGACTCACCTTCATGAGATGACTCCACTGTTCAAACCAATATGGCTGCAGGGTTACAGATGACGCCTCAGTTCAACAGTAATTTACCAGCGTTTCCACTTTTCAAGTCTTTCCTTTGCGTCAGCAGCAAACCCAAATACCTCAGTTGACCTCTCTTTGAAACCCGTTGGCACTTCTGGTTTACCACCTGATCAATAAACGTTCCCAGACCTCTTTACGCCTGCCGTGGTCTGAATTACTGTTTAGGCTGCAGTTAGTAAAATCAGAACTTTCATGGACATTTTTCACCGTTCAAACATGACAACTTTGTGCCAAAAGGGAAGAAAAAGCATCTGCAGCTACAAAAGCTGTAAACTGAAAAATAACTGTACCATACAATTAAAAAGGGGAAAAAATAAAAAAGCTTCCATCTTGTAAAGCGAGCGTAACTGGCCAGTTTCTCCTGGTCTTTGTTTCTCTTTCCTCGGCGCTCAGAGGAACGCAGAGGAACGCTAGCGTCTCTGGATGCTGCTGGTTTCCATTGTCTCGTCCAGCGTTTCTAGCCACAAACACGTCCTCCGAACAAATCGTCGGTAATAAGAGTTCAGCAGATTCAACCATGAATCTGCATATTAATCTCACACCGCAGCACATTCCTGTAAGAGTCCACCAAAAAAAAAGTTTTCATCCAATTATACTTCTAAATCAGCAATAATTACAACCCTATACATCATCTGCATTTTTCAATTAATATTCAAATCTTGTATAGGGCTTTTGCATGCAAATGTATAATATATTCAGGATTAGGTATATTACAGTTAAATCTATCTCTATCCAGCCCCTACCTAGCTGCTCCTTAATAAGCTGTGTTCCCTGGTAATGTTCCTGAACTTATTATAATGCAATATGCTCAGGCATAAGAATCACACGTCCTTAATATTATTTCTCGCAATTAACATGGAGCCGAAAATACAGAGAGCCTGCTTCGTTAATTTGCACAGGCACTCACATATAATGCAAAACAGAGGGGGAATAAACAGGTCTCTGTCTGGCTCCTGCACACGCTCAAGTCACTCAAGTGTTGCAAATCTAATTTAAATATACAAATGTTTTGTTTTGTCCATTTCCTTCAACTTGACTTGGCCGCGCCGCGTACTTTTGAATGGGGAATGATGCTGCTTAGTATGGCCGCCCATCACTCAGAGGGGACGCCGCTCTAAGACATTTGTCAATATTTCCTCCGTCCGCTATCTGTCCAATTTATACGTTCCATCGTCCCGAAGCTCGGGGGACTTCAATTAGAGAAGTACCTGTATCTGTTGTCTGGTCTACAGCTCCCAGGAGCCCTTGTGCTTTCATATTGAATCATGGGTAGACGGTTAATATTCCAGCGGAAAGGAGGATCTATAAAGTCGCAACCATAAACCAGAGCGAAGCCTTTGTAACATCCAAATAATAGCAGTAAATAAAGAGCTTACACCTGTACGGCGAAGGCCAGGTCCGACCGGCCCTCAGGCGGCCGTAAACGCTCCGGGTAAAGAACAGTGAGCGGCGTTAATGGATAGGTTTATTTTAAAGCGTGCCATCTGCCATCAGTCACGCTAAAATACGGGGCAGCGCAGGAACAAGGTAGCTTAAAGCCTCCTGTTTCCTCCCCGGCTCGTCCTCCCTCACCGGGACCCGATGAAGACGTGTCTGGAGGACGCCGGTTGTGGACGGGGTCCCTGAGAGAATAAAGCATCAAACCCACTCAGCAGCACACCACTAACAATAATAAAAACGCCTCGGCTTAAAGGTGACATTCCCAATTTACGATTATTTGTGTCTATAAAGTGTATTCCTTGGCTCCTGACTCATTCCCGCCCCTCCCTCACAAGAACAATGCGTTAAGGGGGGGGGGGTGGGCGTCGGGGGGTAAATGGAAATTCTATCCATTTTATTAAACCGACAGGCCCCACTATACCTGAGACTTTCAATTTTGCCGGCGTGACCTCCAAGGAGACATTTCTGTCTCTCCTCCGTCTACCTTCGCCTCATTCAATTCCCCGTCCGCCGCCACCGGCCCTCGGAGCACCCGGGGGCCCGCGGCGCCGTTATGGCTGAGCTCCGAGGCAATTCGGAAATAGAGGATCTGCGCTCCCCTCAAAGATTTACTTCAGGCTCCGAGACGGATGAAATCAGCCTTTGTATCTCTGTTAGTGATTGTTTTTCCTTCTCTTCTTTTTTTCTGCAGGAGGAGGAGGTTCAATAAGACGGGAAATGTGATGGATTAAGAGGTGGAGATAGGAGCAAAACTAACACGGAGGGTCGGAGACGCCGTATTAACCTGAGTGATGTCACCACCAGGTCGTCTCTAACTAACAGGAGGGAACGGAGACGGATCCGGTTGGTTCGGAGCGGTCGAGGTGATTTTTCAGGTTGGGATAACCTGTGATGGACTGCCACCAGTGGTCGGGGGAGGGGGGGGGGGGGCTGCAGCCCTGAACAGGTGAGGAGGCTGTAAAAGATAAATGACTGTTGGGGGAACTGATGCACCATGGGAAAACCTGTCAGGACATCTACATCCTGGATCTAAGAGAACAGACGCTACAATCACAGCACGCGTTTCATTTTTATTATTCATTTATATTATTTTTTAAGCTTGTAGTTTGATGACTTGGCTCCTCCCACAAAGATTCAGTTAAATTAAATCCTGTTTTATCAATATCAGTGACTTTATATCACGTTGCTGCAACAGCAAATTACAGACGAGCAGCAGTGGAGTCAGAATGTCAAAAACGAGCCAAAGAATATCTAAATTAAAATTAAAGAGTAAACATGTTTACCTAAATATATAAATGTACTCCAGTAAGAGTAAGTAAAATAAAATAAACCTGGGTATGTACTACAGTCGTATCTACAGTTTATGGATAATAATATCAGGTAAAGTGACTACAGGATGTTGTTCTGGTGATGATTCACATTATAATCCAGAACTGGTGGATGATGGACATGTGGACAGGTCCAACAGTGGACACTGTCCAGCCTGAAGATGCTCTCCAGAGCAGACGGGGTCTTCTGCAGGGGTGAGATTCATGGTCCAGCATAGATGTCACCCTTCTGTCACCCCCCTCCCTCACTGAGTCCAGAGGACAGAGGACAGAGTCCAGAGGACAGTAGAGGACAGAGCTGGACTTCCTGATGACCTTGTCCATCTTCTGTCTCTCTGTGATGCTGCTGCAGCAGAAAACACCGTTCAGAGAAGGTCCTCAGGGCGCTGAACGTCCATTTCCTGGATGGTCACCAGCGAGGGGGAAGTAGACGTTGAAAGTCCACCACCATCTCCTCAGGAGGTGGTTCTGCTGGTCCATGAAGTCCTGCGTCGGTCCTCTGTAGTCTGCATCATCGTCAGTGATGAGACCAACGATCCCACGAGCTTCTCCAGGTGGACCAAAGCTCGTTGAAGCAGGAAGATAACAGCGTGCTCCACTCTGATGGGGGGGGGGCGGTAGGTGAACTGGACCTACAGGGTGGAGGTGGGCCAGGACCAGTTTCTCCAGCGTCTCCATCAGACGGGAAGCTAGAACCACCAGCCTGAAGCTGCTCAGGTGTTACCGGTGTTACTGGTACCAGACAGGAGGTCTTCCTCAGCCGTGGTACCACCACCATCCAAGCTGATGGTGGTCACTGGTACCAGACAGGAGGTCTTCCTCAGCCGTGGTACCACCACCATCCAAGCTGATGGTGGTCACTGGTACCAGACAGGAAGTCTCCTCAGCCGTGGTACCACCACCATCCAAGCTGATGGCGGTCACTGGTACCAGACAGGAGGTCTCCTCAGCTGTGGGACCACCACCATCCAGGCTGATGGTGGTCACTGGTACCAGACAGGAGGTCTCCTCAGCTGTGGTACCACCATCAGCTTGGATCAGATGGAAGATAAGGGTCTCTTCTCACCTGGGCTGCTGTGAAGGACAAAGGGGGGCTGTTAGATGGGGGGGTTGGTGAGTCCATGGAGCTGTGAAGTGGGGGGGTGGTGGGATGAGGGTGTTGGAGATTTTGGACACTTTATATGTGAGGACAAGATGCTCCTTCAGTTACAACAAACCAAAGACTTGGATCTCTCTGTTCCAACGCTGTTTCCCCTCCCTGCTGTGATGTCACTGCATCCCCTGCTCTCTCATTGGATGGAGCTTGAATAGGAGAGTTGCCTCATGGTTCGAGGTATTTGGTCCGCTAGGATCCTTCCAGGTCGGCTGGTCAACCTGACCGCCATTCTGAATCACCATCTGGGCCGCCAGTCACGGTAGCCCGCGACCGTGGTGACCAGGTAACGTGGTGGCATGCGGACCGCTGTAGCATTGTAGCTTAGCATTAACTAAGCCAGGCTAAAGTAGCCAACTTGTCGTGACTGAACTAAAGTGGGCGTGTTCACTCGGTCCGCTCGTTTGCGCGCCATCGTCTCCAGCCAACATGGCGGGTAGAGCTTCGAATGTTCAGGCTGCGGATGATGTCACAGATGGTTTGTCCGGTTCTGTTTTAGTAGCTCTTTTATCATCATATCGGATCTGTGTGTTTGATATAGAATTAAAACAAAATAAATGTCTGATTTTAAAATATTTTAAAGTAAATCTTAACAGCTTACAGCGTTAAATGGTATCAAATGTTACCTCAGCGAAATGATTTTTACATTTTTTAAATTAAATATCTGCAGCCCTTCATGGCATCAAGCTCCTTTGAAAGTCGTGACGGGTCTTTCAGGTTTAAACGGAACGATTAGAAGAAATTAAAAACGGCAACGGTTTAGAGACTTCAAGAATCTACATGTGTGGTTTCTAGAAACGTAAATGTTCGTCTCTGGTGGCTGGTTTGAGTTTTATCAAACAGTCTGATTGATAAAACATTGATTCCCACGTTTAGCGGTCAGGAGATCTGGCTGGATGATGAATGAAGCTGGAACCGTCTGCTGGGCCGGCGGGCTTCAGTTCCCATCATTCAACGCTGCACGGTAGCTGCGATAAAGAGTCCTGGAGGTAAATATTTGAACGATACTGCGGTAGGAGATACTGAGAAGCAGTGAAGTGCGCGTTAAGTATGGAAATGATGCATGTGGTGACTGACCGCTGCCCTCGACAAGCAACACTCAAATACCTCTTTGAAAGCAGGAGAAGATTTACAGGTTTAGATAAGAGGATCAGATGAGAAACAGATCTAATCGCTCCAACTTTGGCAGTGACTTGCAAAAACATTTCAGGGATTTATCAGTATCAGACCTCAGGGACAGAAACCCAGTTAGTTATTTTGAAAGGAGCCATTATTCCTGGAAGAAGGCTGGTTGCGGCTGCTTAATTGATAAGAAGCTTTTAAGGTTTTTCCACGCTATCCATCTCTAAATTTGCCATGGAAATCAACACGGGCCCGAATGGTGCAAATCCGATGTTCTGCCAATAACGAAGGCCTGGCAGATGTTCAGGAAGGACGTCCAGAGAGAGACGTCCCATCAGCAGCAGGGCTTTTATCGGGACTCGGATCGGAGCGTCCCGGCCGCCGAGGGGAAGCCTCCTGGACAGGAAACAGACGTTACTTTAGCTTCAGTCTCCATCGCAGGGAGGTGACGGCACATAAAGTATCCCTTTGAAGGATGGCGGGAGAAAGGAAGCAGCGTGAGACGCAGCCAAGTTTCTATTGAGTTATGGACGTTTTCAGCAAAGAGCGGCGCTCCTCAAAGCGCCTGAGCTCCCACTCAGGACGGATAATATAAATGGAAACGTCCACATTAGTATTTCCTCATTCCTCCTGTTAAATGTCTCTCTTTTCTGCCTGCGAGGCGTCTGTGGAGCAGCTGAAAAGCACATGTAGAGGATCGGACGTGTCCGGCGTTGAGAGCGTACGAGCTAGAAATCGTCTGTCACGATTAGCGCTCTGGGATCAGAAATGCGTCTCGGTGACAAGCGTGGCGTGATGTAGCAGATGAATTACTGAGGACAGAAATCGCATCAGACGCCTGAAAATAAGAGCAGTTTGTACCCAAACTGGGCTGCGTCCCTTTCAGACCGAGGGATCAGACCAGCGGGATGATGACAGCCGCCACATCGGCGACGGAGCCTTAACCGTGGCTAATTGTACGTCCAAACCCTCGTCGGGATGAGCGGCGCGTCGGGAATAGAGCAGCTCCCGGTTTGACAGTGACGGTTCACGAGATGACAAACAAACGCCACAGAGGATCAACGTGAAGAGGTCCATCTGCAGCAGCAGACGACTGTGACAAGAGGCCACGAATCAGAGGAATCATGGGGGGGGGGGGGGGGGGGGGGGTGCCTTTGGGGGGTTGTTGTCTTTGTGGGACAGCATGAAGAGAAGAAATAAACTGACCATCGTTCTTAAAAGACACATTAACACCCAGAATGAAGTGTCACAGCTCCGTTCAGGAGCAGATGTTGAGATGTTTTAAGGTTTTAAAGCAGAACAAAGGAGTCGTTCTCACTAAAATATCTGTTTTAAATCCGTTTGGAGGAACTTTTTCTGACCTTTACAGAGCGGATCTTCTGATCTTCGGATCTTCTTGATCCTCTACAGTTCAGTCAAAATGATGCCGAAGACACCAGAAATCGTTCTTTGTCCTGTTTTAAATGAACTGACAGCAGCTTACGAGCCTGACGTTGCTCATCCTCCTGCTGACAGAGTCCTGGGACCTTCTGACCAGAAGGTCTCAGAGTCCTGGGACCTTCTGACCAGTCCTAAGACCTTCTGACCAGAAGGTCCCAGGACTCTGAGACCTTCTGGTCAGAAGGTCTCAGAGTCCTGGGACCTTCTGACCAGTCCTGAGACCTTCTGACCAGAAGGTCCCAGGACTCTGAGACCTTCTGGTCAGAAGGTCTCAGAGTCCTGGGTCCTTCTGACCAGTCCTGGGACCTTCTGACCCGATGGTCCAGACTCACAAACCTGGTTGGCTTGTCTCTCTGGAGCAGCTCACGGTTACAAATATGAAATCCTTCCACTGTTACTTTCTAATCTTTGCTCCAGACTCTTTTCTTCTGCCAGATGGTTTTTATTTTCAATTTTGGCATCTCTCTCTAGATATTTTCTGCTGTATTTTTCACTGTTTGTCTTCATGTGCATTCATTATAAAACCCAGATTTCAGAAAAGTCCAGAGGTTTTTAAATTTGAATGAAATCACAAGAATCGGTTTTATTCCCAACAGAACAATGACAATCACAAACATTTTAAACTGGTAAATGTTCCTCTGTTCTCCAGTAAATGAGCTCATTCCAGATGTGATTCCAGCTGCAGGTCTGTGACTAGTTGGACAGGTTCATGTCCTCCATGGAGGACCATCTCCTCAACAGTCTGAAGACGTTTGGTCATGGAGGTTCTCAGTTTCTGGAGTTCTGGTGTTGAATCTGGTCCCAGTCTTCTCTGATGGAGGTTTCCAGCTGCTGAAGAGTTCTTTATGGTTGAACGATGCTCCAGATGTTCTCTCCAGGTCAAAGATCTGGACTGCAGGTCCAGTTCACCTCCTGGACTCGTCTCTGATGAAGCCAGATGTTGTAACAGCTGCAGTATTTGGATCAGCATCGTCCTGCTGAGATGCACCAGACCTTCTCTGAAACAGACGTCCGGAGGGGACCAGATGTTCCTCTGAGACCTTCAGAGATCCTTCCAGAACATCCCAGCTGTCCAGACCATTACAGATACTTCAGAACTGAACCCTGATAACAGCTGGAAGGTCTCGTCCTCTTCAGGAGGACACGGCGTCCCTGATCTCCAACCAGAACATCAGGTCTGGACTGGTCTGACCAGAGAACACTTTCACACTTTGAAACAGTCCATTTAAATGAGTCCTGGTCCACAGGACAGGACGGTTCTTCTGGACCAGGTTCAGATATGTCCTCCTGTTTGATGGTAGATCTTCAGTTGTCATCTGCAGATGGAGGTGGATCGTGTCTACTGACGGTGGTTCCTGGACCCATTTAGTGATGTCATTGACTCAATCATGGAGGGCCTGAAGACCACTGACGTCCAATAAAGGTCTCGGTCCTCGTCCCCAGAAGTTGGCCTCTGAGTTTGTATCAGGATCTTCGTGTCATTTGGGGGCTTTTCTGAAGGAAACGGTCGGTTGTTCTGATGCGTCATCGACTCTCGTTGAGTGAAAACTGGAACGTTCTGCGTTGGTGCGAGACAAGTTAGCGGGACAAATAAAACGGGGAAGAACAGTCCCAATAAAGACGTTTTTGTGACGGCGGCGTGTACTGGGATTATTTCTGCTTTTCCAACAATCCCACCAAAATAAATGAATTTGCTTCCCTAAAAATCCAGCGTTGCTTTCATCTTGTCCCCTCGGGGCCACCGTAGCCTCCTCACAGCCATCTCTGCGAGACCCAGAAAATCTGCACGAACTCGCCGGATGTGCCTGGAAGTCCAACAAACAAGTTCCAGTGACTTTAAACAAAGACTAATTATTGGGCGAATGAGCGAGTGCTCCACCACGTCCAATCAGTGGAAAGAAATAGCTGCTTTGTGCCGTTTGCTGATTACATCAATAAGATTCTCCTCGGTATGGAGCCATCATTACATCAGTGCAAACAGTAATTTTACTCATTTATATGGATTTCATAATGTAATATTCCCAGCAAAGTAAACATTTAGATGTGTGCACAGAAGAAACAAATGTATGCATATGAAAGTAAAGAAAATATGAAGTTTCTCGCAGAGCCAAATTGGCAATCACCAGCCTCCTACCCCATGGTCATAATGAAATTGCGCCAGCAAAGGTTGAAATAAATGACATAATTCCATGTACTCACAATTAAAGGAGAAAGCCACAATCGAGCATTCAGCTCAGAGTTAGTTTATGATAGCACAAAGCAAAACCAAACCTATAAATAATGAATCCACCCATAATTATTCCGTCTGAGATTTGCATAATTATTGTGTTGGTTTTTCTTCCCCCCCCCCTCTTTGGAAGCATCTGTTAACAGTTCGAGCCTTTCTTTGTTTCAAACAGCAGCGGCCATACCTTCCTGCACAAGTACACGCATGAATAGTTATAAATTGGCATTATAAAGAAATGTGGTTCATTTATAATTGATAAGTTGGTCACATTTACACCATTACCGCGGCGCACATCAGTAACGTTCAGCAGCACCGGGATCCAGACCTGCTATTGTTTTCTTTAATGATTTTCATTCAGATCGGCTGAATTGAAACTTTAAGGGTGAAATGAGCGAGGTGTGCACGCGAGGTGTGCACGTGATGCGACGGGATGCACCGTCACAGATGAGATAGCGACTCATCTTTGATTTAACACGACGCCGTATATTTCACCAGGGACTCTACACGCCATCAGGATGTCATTAAGTTCAGACTCCCGGCTTTGATTTAAGAGGTTTCAGGAAACAGACCCTCCAGGATTTATAGCCATTTTAAGCAAAGTTTTGATGTATTGAGTCGGTATTTGGCAGCTGAGTGACTGGAGCTGCAGAAAAACAGATATTTAAGAGGGATGTGAGAAAGCTCAGGTGTGGCCAGATCAAGATTTAGGAACAGTATTTAAAAAGAAAGAAACCTCCTGTGAACTTAACATCAGAAGGCACAGACGACCACAGAGGAAGAAGATCACAGGGCTCTTTCCTTGATGAAGAACTCTTGATCTGATTAGGTGATGGCTTGGACGGGAAATCTCCAATCAAGAGACGCCTCTAAGAATGTAATTAGTGAGGCTTTACGACAAGATACGAACCGCTGGTAACATCCAGGAGCAGAAGAGCCGGATTAGACCCAGAAAACATCTGAAAAAGCCTTTGTGTCCTGGAAACAGATTCTCTGGACAGATGAAGCCACGAGAAAACTCTGGAGAAGGAAAAAAAATAAAAAAAACAGCTCATGATCCAAATCAGACCACATCAAGTGTCAAACACGGTGGAGGCAGAGTCATGCTGTGGGCTGTGAAACAGACTCACTGCTGATAGAAGTGAGGTGTATAGATCTGCTCACAGACAAACACTGATGGATCTTCACAGAGCAGATGGAATTGTTCTACGGCCATGTTGGTCTCCTGATCTCAACCCAGAAGTTTCAGCTGCTGATGACAACGTTGGAGGCAGAAAGACCCGGAAATGAGCTTCAGCTGAAGGCAGCTGCAGTGAATGTCTGGGAGGGTGAGGGAAAAATCTCCAGGGAGGAAACTCCAGACGTGGTGATGTTCGTGACGTTCATGATGCTCATGACGTTCATGACGCTCATGACGTTCATGACGCTTATGACGTTCATGATGTTCATGACGCTCATGGACATTCACAACATTCATGACGCTCATGGTGCTCATGATGCTCATGATGTTTACGATGCTCATAGAGGTTCACGATGTTCATGGCGTTCACAACGCTCATGACACTCATGGCTGTTCACAACGTTCATGATGCTCATGACGTTTACGATGCTCATGGACGTTCACGACGTTCATGACGCTCATGGTGCTCATGACGCTCATGACGTCCATGATGCTCATGACGTTTACGATGCTCATGGACGTTCACGATGTCCATGATCCTCATGATGCTCATGACGCTCATGACGCTCATGACGCTCATGGACGTTCACGACGTTCATGACGCTCATGATGCTCATGATGTTTACGATGCTCATGGACGTTCACGATGTCCATGATCCTCACGATGCTCATGGACGTTCACGACGTTCATGATGCTCATGATGCTCATGATGTTTACGATGCTCATGGACGTTCACGACGTTCATGATGTTCATGCCTCCAGACTTCAGGTGGCGCATTTTCATCCAGGAAATAAACTGTTATCTTTACATTTATGTCCTGGTGTCCTAACGGGTTTCTGTCAACCCTCTTCAGTTAAAACTGAATGTCTGCACTTCCTGTATTTCATTTCAAGTCCATTGTGTTAAAGCCACATCTGTCCATATACTTCTGGACCCTCTTTTCACAAGAGCCCATCAGATTTGGACATGAATCAGCCGTGTTCTTGAATAAAACCTAGACTGAGCTTTTTTTTTTTCTTTAAGTCTCCTGTTGGATGAGCAGAGCTGCCACCTAAAGCTCCAGTTCAGGAAGGACCTGGGCACACCTGGA